>JANAVB010027400.1:1960103-1962840 GCA_029216955.1 Iris pallida
AATATATATATATTATATATATCTATATATATTATATATATATATATATATTATATATATATACTCACTCACACTTACATACACACACAAATACATATATAAATATATGTATACAATGTATATATACACACAAATACACACATATATACAATCAAAATCCATTTGAAATTCATTTTAAGAATCTGAAATGTTGACGATATACCCAAGGTTCACAATATCGGTATCGGAATCGGTATCGGACTATTCCTATGATATCGTATCGGCGATATCGGTAGTATCAGCAGACATATCATATCGGATATCGACTTTGGTATCGAAAAACAAATAATTATTAATAATTATTTACATTTTAAAAACATATATTTATACATTTAGGCATAATTTTAAGTATTTCACGTTATTTCTTAGTTATTTTTATAAACCGTGATATGTTAAATGCCTGCAGCTGCATCGTAGCTCAGGGATAAGACCGAGAGGGTGACATGGTTGTCACATTAAGGGTCTTTGAGGAGGTGAAATGTTGTGAAAAGATATATCCTTATAGTTCTCCTACGTAATGTTAAAGAAAATCCGTAGAGAACTATATATAAGGATATTTTTTTTGCAACATGTTATCTTGTCAAGACCCTTAATGTACCAACCATGTTACCGCGGTATTGGTATTGGGATACCATAGCGATAAGTTAAGGGTACCAATCGCAATAAGGTAAAGGGTACCAACTTAAGGTATTGGTATTGGGATACCAATAGCGATAAGGTAAAGGGTACCTTGTAGGTAATGACTAGAAATAGGATATTTGACTTAGATTTGACCTTGTTTGACCATATTAACTATTTTGACTGAAAGTCCAAGTAGAGTCAACATCTAATCTAGATTGGACTAAGAGTTGACAAAGTCCAACTATAGGTCAACCCTTGACCTAGTTTGACCTTGTTTGACTTAGCTTGACCTTGTTGACTTAGTACAACCTAGTTTGACCTAGATTGCATATCATTGTTTAGTAGTAACTGTCCGCTACTATGTGTGTCCCATATACGACATATATACGAATTTGTGCCTGTTTGGATAAGGTGTGTCCATCTTTACAGAATTATTTCCAAATGGATATGAATTACTACTGCAGAATCGTTCATGGATGTACAATCGTTGTCCTGATGATATTGGTGGTTTACGGGATGAATACATAGCGGGAGTAGAGCAGTTCCCTGCAGTTTGTTTAAGGCATTCCCTCAGTACATGGACGCACCAAAATTAAGTATCCGTGTGTGAAATATCAAACGTAAAATTTATCCAGAAGTGGAAGTGACATATCATTTGTACTCGAGGGGTTTTCACGCCTAATTATTATCAGTGGGACCATACACGAGAACTTGTGTCTTTAGCATCAAGCCGGAGCCTTATGTGAGCCGTATATGCGTGCGGGACTTAATTTTGTTTCAGATATCATGCATACGACGACGGGTGCGTGAACATGGTTTTCGATGCTGCGGGGCCTAGTTTCGTTCATGATGCACCTGAGGAGGCACCGACGCCGATGTTGCACATTCATGGGGTTGGCTGAGAATGCAAGGACTCCATTGTATCCTGGTTGTGAGGATCATCACCGTTGGAGGTGGTTACAAGACTGTTGAGCATTAAGTCAGATTGTAACATGTCGTAGAAGTTACAACTGAGTGTTGGAGTTGATTATAGAGATCTTGCTGGCGGTGCTAATTGCCTAAAGACTTCTACCGAACTAAGAGGATGGTGAGATCGCTCTGGATGGGATACGAGAAAATTGATTCTTGTCGCATAGGTGCATGCTGCTACAAAACGACAAGGACGCAGATGTGTACAGATTTTGTGGTGTTGATCGCTATAGACAACTAGTACAGGAAGGTCTACCAGTGCAAGACCGACCGATTCAATGCACTACTTGCCTTTAACGCTGCGGTTTGCAAGATTATTTTAGGGTGAAAGAGACGGCCGAAAATATGAGTTGGCACATGCGAGAACAGATTGAAGGAGTGTTGGATCACCCATCCGATGGAGAAGCGTGGAAGCACTTTGATCGAGTGTATCAGATTTTTGCTTCAGATCTGCGTAATGTCAGGTTGGGACTATCTTTTGACGGTTTTACTCTCTTTTGGGTCTTTCAGGATCCCAGTATTCGTGCTGGCCTGATTGTCACTCCGTATAACCTAACCGCCATGGATGTGCATGAAGACCTCATTATGTTTCTAACCGTTATAATTCCTGGTTCGAACAATCCCAAGAGGAACATTGATGTGTACTTACAGCCTTTGATAGATGAGTTGAATCAGTTATGGGAAGTAGGCGCTAACACGTACGATGTTTCCAGAAGCAGAATTTTCAGATGAAGGCAACCCTTATGTGGACCATCAACACTTTTTCGGCCTATGAAATGTTATCTGGATGGAGCACTCATGCCGTCTCTCATGTCCGATTACATGGACCGTATTAGGCTTTCCGCTTGAACACGGAGGAAAACCGTGCTTCTTTGATTGTCATCGGCAATTTTGCTTAAGATCATCCGTTCAGAAGGAACAGGAATGCATTCCGTGTCGGCGGTGTAGAGAAGGGTGATCCACCGCCAAGGTAGTGCGGAGCCACGATATGGGAGGAGGTTAAAGATTTGTCAAGTGCTATCGAAGATCCTACACTGGGTACAAGTGCAATGGATTTGGTAGAGATCATAACTGGACAAAGAGGAGCATATTCTGGGATCGCCATACA
>JANAVB010027400.1:1967511-1972511 GCA_029216955.1 Iris pallida
TCGGACGTGCCGCCTGACTACATGGCTTGGGCTCAGTTCGGGTCCAGTCCGGCTAAAATGGTATAATCGGGTTCCCTAAAAATCGATAATATAATAATAATTAATAAACTTCGGTAAGGGTTAAATCATAACTTGGCCTGGTTTTCCTAGTTAGGACATCACTATGACTCGCCTTCCCTACCAGGTCTAGTACACTAGCCAAAGCACGCCATTGCACTATTCCGTGCCATGATTTCTAGTCACCAGCACTTCAAAACTCCACCAGGGCTGAAGTCATCTACCCGTAATATTTAACTAAATAATTATCTATAAATCTAAAATCACCATTCCAAAAATAATAATAATAGAAAATATTCCAAGTTTTTCTGGAAGGGCAGCTACAAATCTACCCACCTTAAAATAATTTCGTCCTCGAATTCTAATTCATAACTATTCCTTAAATTCAAAAAGGAGTTCTACTATTACCGAATCTCTAAATTTAATTCCTCAAAAATAGTTTTATATCCTTCTCATTGGCCATTTTGGCAACTACAAAAATCTTGAGGACTTTTACCCACCTTTGGTCACACTACTCCCTCAAAGCTATGTCACTAAAATTTTATAATCATCCAACTATTTGCTATAATTGCTACCAATTGATATCTACTGAATACAACACCTATAAACCTCTTATATCTATCAAATAACCCAAAATCTAACAAGCAACAAATTTACACAAGTAGCTAAGAAATATTGGTAAATTCTAATAAGCATGACCATTTGTCACTCTATAATAGGAAGGACAGGAAGATAAGGAAAAAATAATCGAGAGCGAATATAAAGCTTCCAGAGCGGTAGAGGATATCCAATGATGTAGACAGAAAAAAAAAGTTTATAAACTATTGACTTATTTGCTAGATTGGGCAACTCTAGTCCAGTCACTTGCTAAATCAAGAACCCTTCGTTTCTTAGAGGGGCTTACAATCCGTGAAATAGAGAAGTTCTGTTCTCGAAATTCTGAACAGGTTCCATAATAGAACGAAATTTGAGAAATCAAGATTGTGATCTTTTTCGCGGTTATTTAAACACACGAGCAAGGGATAAACTGTAATACAAATTCGTATCGCGACTTCCAGGTTGGAATAATGGTTACGAATGACTTCACGTTCTAAGAGAGGGAGACTACGTAATAGGTATAGGGACCTATTTCAAAAAGTTTGGTTTTATAGTCCAAGTATGGTGGTATGCAGGGATGGGTTTTACGGGATCTTAATGGGTTTCCTGATTAGACACCAATCGTTGTTTGGATGAACCTCGGATTTTAGTCTATATTGACTGGTTAAGATCCCAATGATTACACTACTTCTACTAGATTAGGGTCACCTAGAATAGGTTTTCACTCGAGTGGTTGAGCTAGTTGCTAGTCAGGTTGGTTAGCTAGGTCCCTAAAGCTCCAAAATGCGCCTTCCGTGACTTTTGTGTTTAATTAGCACGAGAAGGCACAATTTGGGTGGCACACTAGTGGCATGTGCGTAGTGGGCTTCAAGTCGACCACAACCATATATTGGATCGGATGAATTGAGTCGAGGTTGAGTCTCTAATTGTAGTAAAAAAAGTATACCGGTAGTATGGTAAGGGTTATAACTAGTCCTTTTTACCTGAAAGTCATACCATAAAAATAGAGTACAAAGGAACGTGTTTGAGTTGGACATGATATACCTAGATGAATGTGGACCCGTCTAGATCTTGCATATGAAATTTGTTGGAAGGTAATACTGGCCTCGTGTTCCAAATATTAATGACACGGCCGGGGACACAAAATGAACTAATGAAAAGTGGGAGTCCAAGGGCACTAATCATCATCATAATGGAAGTTATTCTAATCGTTCGGTAATCCTGGTATATCCTAAATTTTTTTTGGAAGCTTACAACCTACCCACCTTAGAAGCTAAGACATAGTTGTAGGAATAACGAGGTTAGAAGGATTCCAAAGTCTGGATACTGTACCTCGACTCTTGTTAATAGAGGATAAGGCACTGCGTAACGGAATACGGTAGATATAAATCATGTCAAGGGTCGTTCTTCAATAAATGGAGAACGAGTGTGTACAATGACATATGGTCGATAAAATAGAATGATCTACTCGTCCACGGTAGACAAGAGTTGTCGACGGGGTAACAAACTCTAAGGCACATCATATGAAAAGATTTCTAACAATTGAGTCGTGAATTTCTATTGGGGTCAAATCTGCCGGACTATTGTCACAAGGGTTCTAGTTAAACCAAGCTTCAAACAAATGATTAGAGGCTCAGCACATTTGGTTCCTTGAGAATAGATAGTCTCCTAGGTTGGCATTTTGACCAATGGTAAACCCTAATCATTCTCAAATTCAGATGGCTAGGGGTTCCAGTAGTAGTTTGAGGGTCGGGAGGAGAATAAGTAACTCAAGGCAAGGTTCTAGTCACATGGCTAGCCGATGGTAGCTACACTTACGTATACAACTATCGTAGCCATGGAGAAAACGCTGTATCTATCTATCAAATACGAACATTCGTCTTTTCCATTAGTGAAAGACAAAAGCAATAAGGAGTTCAGGAAAGATGTCATCGAATACAATTACGTGATTCAAAGGCGAATGTATAATTCAAAAGGAAGTGTTAAAGCAGTCGCGAATGAGATCCTAGATACCTATATATCTCCATCCACGTAGTATAATTAAACGAAGAGCGAACCAAATGCATCATGGTTGATCAGACCATAATACACTAATTCTGATTAGACAATAAGTTAGCAGGCGTCCCCACTAAACATATGCCTCGAATCAAGCTCGAGAACAGTGTGAGCTTGCAAAACTAAGCTGTAACAGGAGTGTTTGTTAAGGTAGTCGAATACAATTATGCGATATTTTTGAAAGAAGGCACAAGTAGTTCGAGTTTTGTGAGAATCAAACCTTACTCGGTGTTCTTGCTTATACAGTCTTTCTTCTATCTTCTTATCTACAAGGACTTGGTCGACTAATGGGTTATGACCTCTAACTTATGTATTCTAGGTAAACCTATTAGTGTCAATCAATTTCCTCGTCAATAAGTCACAAGGACTACAGAATGCTAGGTCGGGAGACATGCTATCCAACTTACAAAACTTCCACTAATATCGGCTTTGGATCTTATGGGACATGCATGGCATTGTCCTATCCTCTATGGTATCCCAAACTTGTAATCATGTTTGAAGTCATTTTACTGCGGATTACGCCTCGCCCGTATACTCTGGCTGTGGTAAACCCTTGGTTTCGTAACTCAACATGATACAAAATCGAACACTTCTTAACTCTATCCAATATTGGCTCAAGGGTATCTACGATCAAGAGAGGACCACTAGCCATAGTTTTGGCAATATCCCATCACCTATATTTTTTTAAACTAATTTCACCTCTAGGGGTTGTGTCTCGCCAGTGAGCTGCTGGCTGCAGTGTATCCATAGTCTCCAAAATTTAATTAAATGGCGACAGTGTGCTGCTGTCCTGCCATTATGAGTTAACTAATATTCCTTTAACTATATCTGTAAGAATTCATGAGCTCCTAGAGATTCAAGCATGTTGACTATGAAATAAAGCATAAGTATTTGCCCTATCAACCCTTAAAATAAAAGATTGAGCGGGGAGGAAATAACTGAAGACAAAAGATATACAATATTCTAGTATCTATTTCATGTGTATTCAAACCATGGAAAAAATTGAATCGAACTAACTCGAGGTCCGTATATGGATAACAAAATCAGAAATTTTATAAAATAATGATTCTTAGGGCAACTAGGAATTAAATAGACAATTCAGACTAGGAGATGGGGATGATATCTAAAAGGCAAAGAGAAGGAATTGAGCAATTTATCAAGGTTAGATCATTAATTCTGGGAAGCCATGTCTCACCAAGTGAATAATATATCCACATTGGATTGTATCATCATATCAAGAGGTAATAGTGTACCTATGGGGATCTAACAAACTATCAAAATTAATTACTCCTCATCTAAATTCCATGGCCTAGACTACCCATCGGTAAATTTGTATAGGGGACTCCTAGCCCTAGTCATTCACCTAAATTAAATTAATCCTAATTCGTGAATGAGCATTTCCTAGTCGCAGGCTCGCAATAGTACAACTAACTTAAGTACTATCACGAGTTCGCATGATTTGCAAAAACAGACCTGCATGGGCCACCACAAAAACTTGTCACGACCCGCACCCTTTTTTATAAATGGATACGAGACGTGTCCAAGCCAGCCTACGCCGCAGTGTCGGCGGTAGAATGCTGTCACGGCCATGAAGATCAAAATCACAAATAATGCTCATTCACATAATTAATTAAACTTACAATGATTACAAGTTTTATATTTGTAGAAAAATATAAACTTGTACAAATAAATGAATGACTACAACTCAACTATCTAGCTAGTCTCTAGGCTTTTGTCTGCAAATATACCCGTCACTCCCCAAGCTAAGTGAATCCACGGCTAACCTGAAAAATGTTGGTTTCCAGTCAGGAATGGAACGAGCACAATTCATTGAATGTAATTTCAAATAAAGAAAATGACTATACAACAGAGGTTAGACATCAATTACATATTTTTGAAAATAAACAGGAAATACGGAAAACCAATAGCAAATAAATAGACACAAAATACTTTTCCCAACTGTTAGAAGTACCTTTGATATGTGATCAGTCTGGGACACTACACCGCACGGTCTACGAGGTCTACTTGCAAGAAAAATAAGCACTGTTTACGAGGTCTACTTGCAGAAAATAAGCACTGTCTATGATGTCTACTTGCAGAAAAATAAAAACTGTCTACGATGTCTACTTGCAGAAAAATAAGCACTATCTACGATGTCTACTTGCAAAAAATAAGCACTGTCTACGAGGTCTACTGCATGAAAATAAACACGGTCTACGGTCGGATCACACATCCTTGGTACTTCTCATTCCCAACTCAACAATTTATAATAGAGTATAAAAATCACATAA
>JANAVB010027400.1:1977511-2116111 GCA_029216955.1 Iris pallida
AGGGTGAGGTCGGTTGTATTGGTCGGAGGGTCCGTTGGGGGAGCTAGGTCGATGGCTGGGGCTGCCCGGAATCGCCAAAAATGGTAGGTTAGTAGGCTCCGGGAAGAGGGTGGGGGTTACGACAAAAGGGCTGTAGATGATGCGGTGGTCAAGGGGGTCGGCTCCGGCGATGGCCGGAGAGGCCGAGGCAGGGCAGGTTGGAAGGTGGAACCTGAGAAAGTTTAGAAAATTTTTGTTGTGTAAAATATTAGGGACTCCCCAATATTAAATTGGAATAGTGTGGAGTAATCCACAAGCCTTAGTGGCAGATTTGTAATTTGTGATAGTTCTAGGGATAAATTGTGGAAGCCAAAACTAACCACTAATTACTTACCAATTAGGTATTAAGGACAACTAAAACCAACTTGGAAAGGCCCACAATCCAAAGCCCAGGGCTTGGTAGGCTAAAATAAAATGGATTAACCCACGATCCATGTCCGAACTTAGTATGCTAAAACTAAGGCTGAAATGGTCTTAGCCTAATATGAAAGAAAATTAGGGTAACTCATAAATTATTATATACTATAGGATTAAAATAAATATTAACAATAATAAAAGTATATTTATTTACAAATAATATTTTGACAAATCTTTCCTTTATATAAAAGTAAATATTCATAACTTATAAAAATTCAAGAAAATGGACAAGAAGTTTATTTAGGATAAAATCTCATATAGTATAGTTTCACAAAACCAATGCCCCAAAAAATATGAATTTAATACTTATAGCATATTACGATCGAAGAATATATTTCATATAGCTAATTGCAGAAATCAAAATTCGTAATTTTTACATATTTAGGAAATTTAGAAAAAAATAGAAATTTTAAAATTTAGGAGAATGCAGAATTCGGTTAAAGGAGATTACAAGATCAAAACTCATGAAGAAAGTTTCTAAAGATTGGCATTTCTTATGCTCCAAAAATCAAAGCTACGGAGAATTATATATTATGATAAAAAATAATAGTGGAAAAAATATCTATTAATAACTATATTAAACAAAATAAAAATAAAAATAATTCTAAAATCTAGGGGCTTACAGCCGAAGAGATTTCAGGGACTGGACTGTCCTCGCTAGGGAAACCAGGATACATAAGATGTTCGATTTTTTTCTCTCAATCTTTTAATTTCCTTTTATATTGCTTTATTGTGTTCAAATTTTTTATTATCCTATTCACTACCAGTGTTCCAACAATTAGTATCAGAGCTTGATCTCTTGATTTGGATTAACTTCCTTAGAGTGATCAATGGCCACCAACCTTAGTTCTAGTTCACACCACAATGAGGGACACTCTACAAATAGATCCCCTCTATTTGATGGAACCAATTACAATTACTGGAAAATTAGAATGAGCATCTACTTAAAATCTCTAGACTTTGGTCTATGGGATTGTGTTATAAATGGTCTCCCTAAATCCTCTATTGTGATTTAAGAAGGTATTTCTGATAGACTTACTGAAAGGTTTTCCAAAAGTGATAAAAAGGTTCTTGGTCGTGATGCTAAGACAATGAATGCTCTTTATTGTGCAATTGATAGGAACAAATTCAATAGAACCTCTACTTGCAAAATTCCTAATGAAATATAGAAGGTTTTGGAGGTTACACACGAAGGCACATCATAAGTAAAGGAGTCTAAGATTAGTAGACTCACTCAAGAGTATGAGGCCTTCAAAATGAAGCCAAATGAGTTAATACTAGATTCTTTGATGTGATTAAGCCTCTTACTTCTCTTGGTAAGGAATATCCTACTCATGAAAATATTCAAAAGATTCATAGAGGACCCACAAAAGGATAGAATCCTAAGGCCACTGCTATCGTCGAAGGAAATGATCTTACAACCATGAACCTTAAAAAAGTCATGGAAAAGTTGATGACTCATAAGCTAGATATACAGGACCAACAAGATGCCTCAATACAGGAGAAGGAGAAAGAAAAGATGAATGAAAAAGAAAAATCTCTCACCTTAAAGGTCATCAAGCTCTCTTCAAAGGACGATCCCAATAACGACTGTAGAAGCATGAAAATTTCCCAGGCAAAATCAAGGCTAAGCCCCCTCAGACAACGAACACGATGGCTCAGAAGACCTCCAAGGGGATGCCAAGTCCCAACAGTACAGTACCCCAAAGGTATACCATCTTTGCAGAACCAAAGGAAACTGGACCACTCCATGCGACCAGTTCACAAACGGTCAAGACACCATACAGCTCCCCTGCCAGAAGGCCTCCATTCGGCCAATGAGTCATACGGCTCAAATTGCCCACCAGTCTCCACATTAAGACAAACAGCTCAAACCCCAGGCTTAGCCATCTTCCTCATCAACACAAACTAGTTCGTGCCCCAAATCGGATCAACATAAACTGGTTCACATCCCGAATCAGATCAACACAAACTGGTCTACGCCCCGGATCGGATCAAACAAGCTAGTTCGTGTCCTGAATCAGATCATCTCAATTCCCGTCAAAAATATTTGGAAGGATAAACACCATGTTTATGGTATATGCATCGTAATTGCCCTATTCAAACTGGAGATTCCCTCCAAATTACGGCCGGTGCTACGCATCAATCAAAGATTTTGCCCCTGATTTAAATCTCCCGTATATGGAATGTGTGTTATACAACTGCAGCATTTAATCAATAAGTTATCCTAAATATTCGTGCGTACTAGGTCTCGTATGATCAAGCCATACGGGTGGACAGTCATGACCACCGAAAATTAAACCCGAGGATCCTTAAGTCCTCTTCCGGAGCACCCACAGCAACGGTCGCCCAATCAGCACCTCTGCCAGGATGTACGGTTAAATAGCCTACCTAAACAGTTGTGACACCCAGATGACGTCTTACACGTAGGAGATTCCCTCTATCCTCATTATCTCCTTTATAACTTTCCCGCTAAAAGGCAAATATTGAGAGAGGGAACAAAAAATAGACGAGAATGATCAGACAGAATCAATCAAACATGGAATGATCGAGGATTAACTTTGAGAGATATCATCGAAAGATGATTGAGGAGATCACCAAAGAAAGAGGAAATCAGATTATCAACTGATGGAAAGCACCAAATCTACCTCGTCAATGAGGATATCAGGTACGCAGAAGAGAGTCACAGAGAGCACTTCAAAAAGCTACTAAGTATCGGATCGTCAATAGAGTAAAGGGGTCAATCACAGTACCCGATCTCCATCGACACATTCCCCAGAATCTTTATTTGTATTAGCAAATTCTTCTTGATATGGATTTGTTTGTACTGTTCAAAATCGTATTATATAAAAGAAAGAAAATGAGTCTTGTTCCAAACTATCTCTTCTTCCCTTGTCTGCTTGAAAGGTAGTTATCATCCCAAGCAATCTTTCTACCCATAAAAATCTGATGGCGAACAAGTTGGCGACTCTACTGGGGACGACTTTCTTCTCTAACAAAAAAACAGTGACGCAATCCGATACTTCCAAGTTGGTTTCAGCCCATTAGACGTTAGTCGTCCGGTTCGACCAACAAGCTTATGAAGACATGCTCTCTGAAGGTTCAATCCCTTCTCCTGGGTCGACAAAACCTAGAAAAACTCGTAATGTCTAGATGGTCAAAGCTGTTGCACCACCAGCAACTGCTGAGGATGCACTCCTGGCTTCTACCAATGAAGCCCCATATCCATCTCCTGCGTACCCTTTTTCACTCTCAAAGTCGGAAAGAACAGAGCCCAACGCTCGAGTCCCAACCAGAGAAGGCGTTATATTGTCAGGGACTCGGAAATGTGCGCTCCCAACAGGTCATATCGGCCACTGCCTGCTTAAAAAATGAAGCTGTATCTCGACCATCTCGCCAGCAGGAAATGCGAAAACGGACCTCATTTAAATCAAGACGAGTGCCATAGATGCACAACAAGCAGCCCAGAATGGTGCTAGACGGAAGCACCCACAAGGGAGGCGAAGGAGATCTGTCTTCCACAGAATCTTACAAAGTCCTGCTCACGAGGAAGGCCTTTACACATTGTACTACTCGAAGGCTAGTGCAAAAAGGTCTAGAGCAACACGGGTTCAACGTACCAGACCGTTGCTTCGACGGGTATTTATCGGAAGGTGCCTCGGATGATTATAAGAGCCCCGGGAGGAAGGCTCTATGGAACACATACATGCGCCTACCAGAATCATGAGCATGAGTTTTTCTGACCATATATCCCGAAGAATTCCTCTGGCGAATAAGAAGTCTCATCTGATCAGCCATGCAACCCACGTGGCACAGGTAAATACCCTCCACAGGACACTACACGTTAAATAATATACCGCAAGCGCGGATCAAAGAAAGATGGTGGCTCATGCAGCAAAAGCTCTACGGGATACTGCACTCAAATCACCATTAACTGCTACTGTTCTCAGACAGCAGTATCTGCAATTAAGCCATCTATCTTCCAACGGCTGTAACAGACAACGAAAGATGAACCAGTGCATTCTTCCTACTATTCTACCCAAAGAGATACTCCCTTCCTAAAGGGCACAAAGGCGCCTTCTTCCTCCACCAGAACGAAGGGGCCATAGATGCAAAGATTAGTCCACTCGACTGTTCCTGTGGCAAGGGTATTCCAAAATACTCGATCAAGAGGACCCTTATGGAAAGACGTGCCACATCCACGGAACATGCCTTCTCTACCTATATTCTATGCTGGGGGTAGCGATCCACCAAGGATGAGGCACAAAGCTGGGGGTAGGCCTTCACCCAACCAAGTTATTACAGTGGTTGGGGGTAGACCGCTCTTAGAGTCAGAAGATGACACCACCATTCGTCGCTACCCTGACAAATATGAAGCCCAGGGGATTAGGCCTAGCGAATCCATACCCTCGCTAAGCCCCCTGAACTGTCGGACGGTGTACATGGCCGGCGAGGACAATGACAGTACAAGCGACAGACGACGGCTCAACGCATTGGAGGCAACGATGACCACCCTCAATGCCACAATGTAATCTACGTCCCAGTCAATGGCGGACATAAGGGCTAATATTGCCCCACCCACGACTTCTCGACAAGGAAGTCAGGAGGCAGGATCCAATGGCGAGTCCAACATCCCCTCCATCCCACAACCATCGGTGCTGACTCCAAGCGACGTTGACCGAAGAAAGATTCAAGAATTGCGAGCCGAATTTGAATCCATCAGCAGTCGGAAATGAATGCAGAGGCTAGGGTAAGACGACCTTATCCATCAGAGTGGAACAAGGTGGTGTTCCCCCCGAAGTACAAACCCCAGACTTTAACTCCTTTTAACGTAAGGTCGTCACCCAGCCGGTACTTGAAATACTTCGAGTCCATGATGGGGCATCTGCCTAGGGACGACACCCTACTCACCAAGGTGTTCGTGGGGGCGTTAATCGACATCGCATACAAATGGTTTTGCAGTCTCCCTGACAATTGCAGTAAGATATTCGACGACTGACGACCTCCAGGAGCTGTTCCTAGCACGCTTCTACGACAACATGATGGACATGACGACGTCCACCCTTATTGATACTGTCCAGCGTGACAAATAATCGGAGCGCGACTTGATTGAGCGCTTCAAAAAAATGCCCTGAAGGTGCCTCCGGGGACTCCTGAGACAATCCTTATGGACACATGTCGACGGGGCACGATGCGAGCTACCAAATTCTGTATGGGCACGGGCCAGCATATCAATTGGGCGACTTTTATCGCAAGCACTGACCAAGCAAAGAAGAACGCCAAAGGCATTCATCTGATTGGGCTCCAGGCCTGAACAATGGAGACAGAGGAAGACGCCCTCAAAACAGTAATTACAGCTGCAGCAGCAGAGGGAAAGAATCCCTCATCGTCAACATAAAAAAGAAAGGGACAGAAGGCATCCACTGGCAGACTCGCCCTGGCGAAAGGATACATACTCCTTCTCTAACAACCAGGTCGTCGACATCTTCAACGTCCTTATGAAGAACAACACGTCCGGCTGCTAGAACCGAGGCGCCCAGAAGAGGTAAGAAGGATAGCCAATCCTAAGTATTGCCTATACCACCAGTTCATTATCCATGCGACCAAGTATAGCTACATCCTCAAGGGCAGATTCAACAGCTCATCGACTCAAAAGTCGTTACCTTCGACTTCGAAGAACACACGGTGGCCGCTAACATGGTGTCAATACAATTCGGCACTCCCGGGAGTCGAGGTCCAAGACAGAGTGATCTCGATCCCCAAGACAATAATGGAAGTCGTCAACCTTCCTCCAGCACGCGACCAAGCGGTCAGAATGACCCTGCTCAAGACTGCAAAGGGCGAGATCATGTGGGTGCACCCGGATCAGGTGGACGAAATGGTTCAACCTATGATCCCTCTAGCCACAGGAAAAAAGAAGAAAGGATCCAAGTCATAACAGGCGGAGCCCCCTTCTCAATAAAGGAGACGCGTGAAGAGCGTGTTTTGCCAGAGTCCCATCGGCTGCTTCAAAAAAAAGCATGCGGCTCCGCAATATGCCATTTCTCTTAATAAGTTCTATTGTTATAGAGCTTAAATATGAACAGACCCTTTAATAAGATGTCAAACTTTCTACAAAACGGATGTCGGGGTATTTTTTACTACACCCATCATACCTCTGGTAAAAATATTCACATGCTCACAAAAAGAGACGACAAAGACTCTTATCAAAAAAAAAAATCTGTTAGCATATAAGAACTTGTTTCTACATAGAATCTTGTCGTAGTTGGGTTCCCAACACTTATGTACTACTTTCTTTGTAAGATCAGTATGCCATAGGTCCTACCCTATAGCGATGAACTGTGCAAGAGCTTCCAAGCCCCTTTCCAAGGTCATGGCCACTCATCTCGAGCAAGCATGGAAAATGAAGTACGGGGGAACAAGCAATCAACCGAAACACGGAGATCAACATTCTCCTTGCGCAAGGCAAGAGTAGCATGCCTTCTCCCGGAACGGTGAAGCTAGCAATGAGAGCGGAGAACCCTACTTTGTACAAGAGGCACCGCTTTCCCGTTCGTCCCCACATCAGAAAAAAATCTCCATGTACAATGGAGCATACGAGACCGTTTCTTGCAATGTTAGGAGTACTCTTTGGCGCTTCAACTGCCACATAAGACTCGGTGCTAACCGCCATCACGACTCCTGATCGATCCATCAATAAAGAAAAAGGCTCCACGCAATAAGAAGAGAAGAGGTACTCGAGCACGAAGGAGAGAAACCAATGAGATTATGGAAGAATAGGTTTCCCTAAAACCCTATTTATAGCCACAAGATTCATCAAAAGGACAGGTAAAGAGCCACTCCCCTATTAAATAGGGAGTAACTCCTCCACGACCAATTAGGAGCCTATCCTTCCAAACTCTAACCGGAGTTGGTAAAATAGAGGCACTCGAGCCCTATGCCTGCTCTATGGCAACAAAAAAGGGGAATACTACGTGTTCGCCACGTCATATCCCAACAAAGCCATAGCAAGCCCGATCTCAGAAGGGGTCCACAAAAAAGAGGTAAATTGCCACCACTTCTTCTATTAAAAAATATATACATATACGGAGAAGTACAAAAAATGGAGGGAGGACAGATTCAAATGTCCACAGAAAATCCCTGAAGCTGCTGATGAAGAGAAGCTATGAGCTGTTCCTTCTTCTCGTGTGCAACATTCCTAGCTTCTAGCTCGAGGACAACCGGGTCTTCTAAGCGAGTATGGAAGGTGAGCCTATCCTCCAGATTTTTTGATACAATCTTCATGGCAACAGAAGATGCACAGATCTTCTCCAACAACTGATTATTGGCATCCTGGTCTCGGGTGAGGCCATTTAGACGAAGCTCCAGCACTCTGGTGTTTCGCCCGAAGCCTTTCGACTACTTCCATAATCCTCATGGCCTCTTGAGCGACAAAGTCTTGCTCCGTAGACAGTCGCGTCGATTCACCAGATAGTCGGCGATGCCTCTCAGTAAATCGACTAATTTCATAACTAAGGGCACTCATGCCCTCAATACAGATCGCTTTTCTTTTAGCGACCTTGGCAAGTAAACGATTGCGCTCATAAGAGGTCAGTACATCCACATCAGCCGCCTAGGCACACTAAAGATTACCGAGATACTGCCCTACAAAGTTGAGCTTGGCATGGAGAGATTCAACTATACGCTCTTGGCCAAGAAAATCTTAGAGAGTTTGGATCAATCCCTCGGCTCCACGCTTCGTCCAAGAGAATGAGCAGCATGTTGCTAGAAAGCCTTGAACCCCCTGCTTCAGAATCGCGTGAAAGGTTCCGATTAGAATCTCAGTCGTACCACTCGCATCAGCAAGAACAGATAGAACCGAAGGAGTTACAACCTCCTCTACAGGGTTAACCCCTAAGACAGTGGATGGCTGGGCCGACCCGCTAACCATTTTCATCAAGGAGATCGAAAAGCTGCGGCACCTGACAACAATGCCTGTACACTAGAAAGCCTGGCTAGAACAGTCTCCACAGAGGAAACCTCAGTGTCATCCTCACCTGAACCAGAAGCAGGCGCAGGAACCCCAATTTTCAGAGGAGAGTCATCGACGTCCACTACACGAGCAGAAGAAGGAGGTACACTAATCGCTTCTTTAGCCACGATAGGAAGAGACACAGAAGTCAGTCCTCTCTCAACAAACTCACTGGCGCTCACTACTAAACCGACGTCAGTCACTGGATCACCCCCAATTTTCGACAGGCAAGGAAGGTTCACACCTTCCCATGGCTGGGTGGTCATCTACCCCTTCTTCGGCATTCTCTACAGCCTTAGATGGAATTAGAAAACGGAGATACAGAGGCCCAAGATGACCTGGCGTACACGAGAAATAGTGTGTCCTTCCGTGAGAAGCATCATGATCCTCCGGCACCCCTGACGATCGCGACGACTATGAAGCTCTTACTGTAAAAGCATGAAAATTTTTAGTTGATGACATCCCTTCGCCACAGAGCAAATGATACAAAGGCTCAGCCCAAGTGCTAAAAAGACAAAACAGAGGATACGGAAAGAAGTCCCTTATGTGTCACGTCTACCAAAGTCTAGTATAGACACATCGAGACTACACAAAAAGGAATAATTTTGTTCGTCTATAAAGGATCTGGTACAGATTCGACAGAGCCTAGAATTGTTTACAAGGGACTCGGTCTTCGTCAAAGCGCATCCCTTCTTCTTCATGCCAGAAGATTGACCTCCATCGAGGCATATTATGATCTTTTTATGGGCACAGCCTCCGAAAAACATATCAGCCACTCGGCCAAAGCAAGCAGCTTCCTGAAGCAGTCGTTGGCCCGAGCCTTCAAAGAGCGCAGTAGGCCACGAAGCCCTGAATGGAAAGGACATGGCACAAACATGTGGCTCTTCGGGTTGGCTATCCACCCATGACCTAGGTCGTCAGGACCTCAAAGATCCCCCAGACGTCATCCAAAATTGAACTCCCTAGGGAGGACATTTACATACTCCTTAAGGGCAGCGATGGCTCCTTCTACACAGAGTTCTTCTATAAGAACATGACTCCTATGAATGAGAAAAGCCTCAACCAGCAGCCAACTTATACAAGGCCGATCGCCACTCGAAGTTAAGTTTGGATCTCGCATGGTAGTGAAGGACGCCAAGAAGAAGATAGCGACTCTTCAGATGAGAATTTCCCCTTTTATAGGACCGAGAATGGCCCAGAGTGCACCCCACATGGCCGACGGTCAGAATTCCCGCATTAATAGGATGAACCTAAGACTCAGCACGACAAGTGTCAGTCTTAGACCCTTAGAATTTCCCATATTATGGTGGCAATTAAGAGAAAAGTCCTTAAAGAGTGGGTATTTATCGTTTTTTACTTCAGAAGCCAAAACCTTCAAGCCAAAGGCGTAGCTACTCGCCTGCGCCAACCTCAGAAGCAAGATGGTGGTAGACCTCACCCTTTCCTTTGTTTCAGAAACCAATGTCTTCACTCCAGAGGCGCAGCTACCTGCCTACGCCAACCCCAGACATGCAAGGATGTTATATCCTTTCCTCCGAAGCCAACGCCTTCAAAGTTCAGAGGTGCAGCTACTTACATGCATCCACATAAGGTACGGGATGGTGATGTGCTTACACCATCTCCATTCCTACGGCGCAGTCATCTGCTCCGATCCAAAAGCTTAAGTCACTTCTCTACAAGTGACTTAGGAACTCCCACTGCAACCAATACAAGTCAGCATGTCGCTCCAAAAGCACAGTAACCTTGCCAACCTGAAGTACAAGCCTACTCGTCGCCTACAGCACAGTGACTCTTTTACTCATAAACACAGCTTCATCGTTGCTCTAAATGCACAAAAGTCTTTTCGTCATTCGAAGCCAAGTCTACTCGTCGTCTGAAAGCACAGAGGCTTCGTCGTCTCCAGAAGCACGGTCTACTCGTCGCTCCAGAAGCACAACAGTACTTAGTCCTCACCAGAGGCGGAAGAAGCATGGGTCCACCCCAATTGGTTTGTTTAAATCGCCTTTTGCAAAAAAGATTGAGATTAAATCATAATTGATATCATATCAGATTGATTTATATCTTAGACGAGGATCAATTAGACTCCAAATCTCGGATGAAATCCCAAGATTTACTCGACTGTATCCGAGCAAGTAAATTGGCATGTGCCACGTGTCACCTCCTTCGGTTATGTTGATAACCACCAGAGATCTTGATTGAGGGGAATTTCAATGTCCGCCACGTGTCAGCGCCACAGAAGCCCGCACCATACAATGACGACAGATTCTTTTATATCTCAAGAACCCTAATGCACATCGCATATGTGCTCGGTTCTCTATAAATAGAAGGAGTTCTCCTTCAACTAAAAGGGACAACCTTTATCTAAGAAGGAACAATCCACCAACCAGCCAACAGAAGAACAACCACCTCCAAGGGATCTTCTCCTCTAGACACCCTCTTGATTGGTGACCCCATAGTTCCATCAAAGGCGTCAGAGAGCCAGAGCAAGGTTGATTCGTCGTCAGATCGTCAACGGAGTAAAGGAGCCGCTTTAGTGCTCGATCTTTACCGTCATACTTTTCCATAAACCTCTTCTCCCTGTACTTAGATTATCATGTTTAGAACTTTCTTTTTTGTACACAGATACCTTATACGTTCAATAAAGCAAAAAGTTCGTTCAACCTTTTGTTATGTCGAACAAGATGGCAACTCAGTTGGGGATTACCTTCTCCTCCAACGAGAAGGCGATGACGCAATTTGATGATAACTTGCTGGGATCTTCCCAAGACATGCTGGTTGTACGCTTCGGCCAGCAAGCTTTTGAAGATCTCTTCTCTGATGAAAAGTCGAAGACTTCGAAGCGGTTCATACAACCGAAGAAGACTCGACGTGTCTGGAGGCCTAAGACGGCTGCAGCTAGCAGAACGATGGCAGAAACTGCGTCTCAGGACCCCCTCAACACCAAAGCCACGGAGAAGATTCCGGCTGCTACAGCCTTATCCCCTCACCCGATTTCTATCCTGGGAAAGTATGGCGAGGAAGACGATGGTTCTATGGTTGATCTGACAAAGGCACGATGCCAAAGTAAGCGCACATCGGTCCAACCCCTCACGACGGAAGCATTGTCGGTAATAAGATCTGTCATCGACAGAATCGCTTTCCCTTCAGGCGAGCCTTCGGTGGACTCTGAATACTACTCACCCGCTGGAAAAATAGGAAGAGATCCCAGGTGGTTCGTGCTTCGTACAATAAGCGTACGACACCTATGGCAGACCAGAGGCCCACGTTGAGAGCGAAGGATCCACGACTCTGAGAGCCAAGCCAGGGGGTATGTCCTACGAAGAGGGAGCCACACGAGCAGCGTTCCCGCAGAAGCGACATGAGGCTTCCTTGCTAGACCCGCTCTGACCGTACTTGCATACAGCTTTCCTGCATATATAATGGAGGTGCCATGCAAAAGAAGAATCTGTGGCACAAGGTGTACCTAAATCAAGGCACTATTGCACCCAGATTACCATCAACTGCTGCTGCCAGCAAACGGCCGTGCCATCATCGAGCCAGCGTTCCGTCTTCCAGAGTCTTCACCCCACGTCGACCCGATGCCAGAGGCTCAACAGAGGGTCGATGAGACATAGAGAAGACGAACCCCGTATCATCACAAGCTATACGACGCAGGGTTCCAGAGCTTTCAAGAAGCCCTCCCAGAATCCTTCAGTATCGGTCGCTAAACCGAAAATGAGGTCGAAGAGCAACAAAGCCAAGGTACCCGATGCAGGTGTCTTCCAAGGCACCCGTTCCAGATCTGCTTTGGGTGCCATACCAAATATTGGGGGTTGCCAGCCTCCTACCATGTACGACAACCCTGTGTTCCAATCTTTGGAGGAGTAATACGACACGGATGCCTCCATCGGTGCAGCCAGTCATCAGACTGGGGGTAGCAACCGTACTGAGTTCGAAGAAGATCACAATCTTATGGTGTATCCTCAAGACGATGAGGCTCAGGCATTTGAGACAGAGAGCGAAGGATCCACGGCTCCCTCGACTTATCCTCACACTTGGTCCGTGTTCATGGCCGATGGCAACGAGGAATACAACAACGAGCCCTCAGATGTATCGAAGCCCTGGAGGCAAAGTTAGATACGCTGACGGACACCATGAAGACTCTGTCCTTGGTCATAATCGACCTCAAGGGCAATATAGCCCCTGCTGTCTCTACACCTCCGCTTGATCCGCCAACCAATGACGGATCCAGCAGGCTGTCTGCCGCCCACTGTAGAAGCATGTAAAATAATAAAGAAAGAGTCATGTGGCTAAAAAACCCCATGCGGCTCGGAAGACCCATGCGGCTCAACGAGTCTATGCGGTTCTGTGATATCCATGCGTCTCAGGAGAAAAGACACGTGGCTTGCAAGCAGTTCTCCCCTCTGTACTATACTGCATTAATTGCTTGGACGGTTGAACACTATGACGAAGCGACAGGCTTGACATAAAAAGATAATTATGACTCTGTCATAATGACAGAATCCTAGGAAATCAAAGAAAATCTCTGACACAACCTCCCCCTGAGATCCAGAAAATGCCACGCAGCTGAGACACGTGGATAGCCATATGCGGCTCGAACGGAGACCCCCCTATGCGGCTCAAGCTGAAGTTGTCCTATGCGGCCCAGATCGAGACAGTCCTATGTGGCTCAAGCAGACGCAGCCCTATGCGGCTCACAAGGATCAGCCCTATGCGGCTCACAAGGATCATCTCCATGCGGCTCACTACCTATTGTATGGTTCAGACTATCATGTGGTTCGAAGATTCGGGGTCCACTCCCCAAGCTGCCCTGACACGTGGCCATACCTTATACGGCTCAATCCTTATGCAGCTCAGTAACTCCCAGAACACGTGTCATCAAGCCAATCAATTTCCCAGATTTATCGCAATCAAAGATTGGGTTAAATCCCAATAATCTGGGACATGTGGCAGAAGAATGAATTAAATTTATTCATTCAGATTCGCAGACATCAGCAGATCATCATCGTGGAGATTTATTCTAATCAGCATTAATTACTGATAGGATTTGGTGCAATCTACACTAAATGGCCCAGATCCACTACACTCAAAATTAATGGCCCAGATTGATCGAGCAATAGGCCAACGCCACTTTAAGGGGCAATCATTGTGAACCCTAATGAGGCCCCCCCATTCTTATAAATAATAGGGTACCATTCTCTTGTAAAAGAGGCACGCATACATACAGAAGAGAGCACTTTGCGAGATCAGAGAGAGCACCAGAATACCTGGAGAGAAAGAGCAGAGAAAGAGCAAAGAGAGCATTTCTTAAACGCCGAGCAATCTTCTGGAGCCAAGGCTGCATACCGATCGTCCAAGGAGTAAGGCAGAGCTGCCGTCGCTTCCCCGAGCTTCTATCGTCACCTCCCAGAATCTAAAATAAATAATTGTACTTAGACTGCTGTGCCTAGGCTTTCGTCCCTAGGCTTTCTTTATACAAGCGAGTTTGTAACGTGAAGTAAAAGTCCAGTCCTCCGATAATTGTTCTGCTCTTTTATATTTTATGGCAAACACGATGGCGACTCTGCTGGGGGCAAACTTCTCTACGACTGAGGAGTTGGTGACGCAGTCGGATGCAGCCAAGCTTGGCTCCACGCAACAGAAGATGGTCGTCCGTTTCGACCAACAGGCGTTCGAAGAGATGCTCTCTGAAGGAAGTGCTGGCCCGATCCAGAAGTGAACCCGCACAAAGAAAGCTCGCTACGAGTGGAGGCCAAAATCATTTGCCCTTCCACAAGCTCTGGACGGGGTACTCTCTGCTACCCAAGACGGTGAGGGCGATTCTCATACGGCTCCACTTTGAACCGTAGAGAACTCTGCTGTCCCCAAGTCCGGCAGAAGAAAGTACTACGATGCTGGACTTGCAGGGACAAAGAGCGACTCTATGCGCCCCAAGAAGAAGCCGAGCACTCCTGTGGCCAAATCTGCCAACCACATACAAGAGGCTCATACGGGTGGATCTACCAGCCGCATAAAGAAAATCTATGCGGCCAGATCATCCAGCCGCATAAAGAAGACTCATGCGGCTGGGACTCCCAGCCGCATGAAGAAAGCCTATGCGGCTACGTCTACCAGCCGCATACGGACCACCGATGACAGCCGCATGACGCCTACTCCACGCGGCTCTGTCTTCGACCGTCTCTCGTACGGTCCTGATCTCTTGTGCTCCCAAGAAGATATGTCTGACTCTCTCCAGTATCACTTAGACTCTTTCTACTATTTGCCCTTATGTACTAGAGCGAAGAAGTCTAAAGCAGCACGAGCCTGGCGAGTTCGGTCCGCTGATCTAACCTCTGACCATCCGAGCGTTCTGCATACTGTTATGCGGGCCTCGGATGGAAAGTTGTACAGAACCACTCGAGTCCAGCCCCCGACGGCAGATGGACAGAGAGGTTCGTAAAAGTCTTCCAAAATCTTGGGAGCAAACATGGTCGGTCCAGACCCATCTGACTTGCGTGAGGCCATCCTCCACAAACGCAAGGAAAGAGAAGATGCATCGAGGTGCAAAGAGTCCCCCCACGGACGTCACTGCACCCAAGTCATCGTCAACTGCGGCTGCAACAGTGCGACGGTGCAAGAAGATCGGCAGTCTGTCTTTCAAAGACTGCAACAGCCATCTTCAGAAGACAAGGCACTCCCCGTCGTCTCCTACAACTCTGCTCGAAAAGTCAAGCCGATGGGAAGGGGAAGAAGACCAGCGCCCCTAGCCCGAAGATATCAACCACTATGAATAAAAGACTGTCATCTAAGCGGGTGCCTGCCACCAGAGTTTTCTAAGGTACCCGTTCCAAGATGAAATCTACTACAGTGGGAGACTCGTCGTCCACACCACTGGAGGGTTGCTGGGACTGGGGGTAGCACTCCTCCGAACCTCTACGACAACCCGATGTTCCAAGAAAATGAGCCGGAGGAAACAACTCTCCCATCAGATGCAGCAAACCCCTGCGTCCCCGAGGACGTCCACAATTCCCAAGACGAGGCAAACTCGGAAACTGGGGGTACTGTTCTTTCTGAATCCGAACCAGAGGAGAATATTCCCATATATCTCGATGACTTCTCACTACAGGGGTACGATTCGGAGGGCTCGTCCTCCACTATTCCTTCCATCTCTCCTCATGTAAAGACGGTGTTCATGACGGACAGCAACCAGGGTAGTTCCAGTGATCGCCAACGCATCGACACTCTAGAGGATATACTGCATGCCTTGGTCAAGTCTGTAGACGAGATCAAAATGGCCCTTTCAACTCTCCAAGGAGGAACGCCTGGCCAAACAAGTACGGGTCCCGCGGTCAATGCGGACTCGAATTCAGCGGCACCAAACCCGGGCAACATTCCTCCCGAAGTAACGGCCCCCACCGCTGTGGATGAGGCCCGTGAAGCAAGAAGAGAGGTCCAAGAGCTCCGAGCTATGTTTCACGCTCGAGAAAACTCTCAAGACCTCAGAATACGGCAACCGTACCCTGCCGCATAGAGGGATGTTCCATTCCCACTAAGATATAAGCCGTTCAATATCAATCCTTATGATGGCAAGACCTCAGCAAGTCGGTATATGACTTACTTCGAGGTTACCACCGACCATCTGCCCCATGACGATGCCATTCTCACACGATTATTCATCGAGGCATTGGAAGGAGTCGCCTTCGACTTGTATCGCAATCTGCCGGTCAACTGCATCCACTCCTTCGCTGGCTTCAAGCACATGTTCTTGGAGAGATTCTACGAAGTAGGACAGGACATCACCATGTCCACCCTCATGGACATCGTCCAAGGAGAGAAAGAGCTGACAAGGAACTACATCGAGCGGTTCCGCCAAACCGCCATGAAGTTGCCCTCTGGAAACCCGGATTCCTCCTTGATTGAAATTTGCCAAAAGAGACTGCTTCCAACAATCAGTCTCTGGATGGGCGAAAGTCAATTCAAGGACTGGAAGACTTTCATCATCAGCGCCACAAGCGTCGAAGAACGATTGAAGAAAGCTCGCCAACTGGGATTGCACATCTCGGACGGATAGAACAAGGGCAAGCGTCCCAACAACGAAAATGGGGGTAACCCCTCCAACAATCGGGACATCAGGGGTAAGCAGGCTATAGTGGCCGATACAGCACAGAAACCCGAGCCAAAGTTGACAGACAAACAATGGCCGTAAATTACTTACTCCTTCGAAGACGGTCACGTCAAGCCCATCTTGGACATGCTCATACAAGAAGACAGAATTCAGCTTCCTCCACCAAGACGGGAATCGCGGCCGGCAGAGATGGAGAACCCAAAGTACTACCATTATCATCGCTACGTTCACCATGCTACACACGACTGCTACCAGCTAAAACGGTACATCCAAAATCTCATCGATTCGAACGTACTGGCTATCGATTTCGAAGAGGTAACCGTGGCAGCCAACATGATGTCGGTAGAATTCGGCAGCTTTCCTCCGACGGAAACTTAAGACGGTGTGGTCCCCATCCCTCTGGCGACAATGGAGATTGCTAATCTTCTACCTTCCCGAGATCAGGCTGCTGGTCTAGTGCCCCTCACCACATCACGAGGGTAGGTCATGTGGATCCATCCAGACTTGATATCAGAAGTGACTCGGCCCACACCATCTTCTATTTACAAGAAGAAGAGTGGAAAAGTCAGGTCCTGCCGCACAATCTCGGCAGATATCGAAGAAGCTACAGCCGTCGTCACTCGATCTGGGGTACAATCCCAACCCGCGATTGACAATCCAGCTGAAGATCATCAACCCACTACAACTGATGCTCCAGGATCGGCTCAGCCTTCGACGACCGACAAGCCTAGGCCGAGGGAGACTCGCTTTGACAAATCCCTCCGAAAAGAGGCAGCACAAGGGCTGGAGAAGCCCTACAACTTTGACATCTTAGCGCAGTTGGCCAACACACCGGCCAAGTTGTCATTATACGAACTTCTGAGACTCTCCAAGGATGTTCGTGCGGCTTTGAGCGATCCACTCTAAAATATCGACACATACCTGGCTCAGGTCAACCTCACGGGAGAAAAACCGCATGCAGATCTCCAAGACAGTGCTTGTACGAGAGCGATGCCCAATATTATCTTTACTCCGTAGGGCATGCTCATCAAAACTAACCTGCACGATCGCCCGCTATACTACACTGGATACATCGGCGACGTAAAGGTGGATCGGATACACATTGATCCTGGCTCTTCCATAAGCATTATCCCGAAGGGTCTGCTACATCATCTCCGCATCCCAATGCATCGCCTGACGCCTACAAGCACCGCCATCAGCGATTTCAATTCGAACAGGAGCTACCCAATTGGGAAGATTCGCCTGAAGTGTCAAATTGGCGATCTCCAATCTGAAGTCACCTGCTATGTCATAGATGCAGACACCTCTTATAATATCCTCTTGGGACGCCCGTGGATACACGATTATATGATCGTGCCTTCCACACTGCATTAATGCTTCAAGTATGTCGACAAACACAGCTTCGTAAGAACATAATTTGCTGATATCGATCCCTTCAAAGGGGTCAAATCCTACTACTCAGACTCCTGTCTGTACGAACAGTCGAAGAAGCATCTTGGTGAAGGAGATGTGCAAGCTCGTACCGAGACAGCCACAGGATCAGAAGAACCTCTGACGATCCACCTCTAAGCTCGTAAATCGGCCAGGTCCGCACCCCTTACTGCCACTCTGCGGAAGCACGCAATCAGCCTCTCGGCACAAGAAGAGCAAATGATAATCTGGCTGCCAAGATCCGGCCAAGTGCCAAGACCCACAGCGGGGCCACTGACAATCAGACTGTCGAGAGTCGGTCAGCCCCAAACGGAGAAGCTCAATCCCTCCGACAAGCCACCGACGATACGCCTTCCCAAGAAGGGTCGTCACCCCGATGCAAGGTCTGACACTTCTAGCAAACCAGCCACTCCACGCCCCACATCGAGTACCAAACTGGGGGTCGCTAGTCTGCCAACAACTCCACGCTCTGCTCCATCAGCTGAACCTCTGACGATCAAGCTGCCCAGGTCGTCCTCTCAGTCTTCATTTACACAGGGGGTAGCCGAAGAGGAACCGGAGCTAGCCAAGTATGTGGCTGCCCACACTGATGTTCCTTCCGCAGATGATGTAATCCCCCTAGAAAAGATACCTTACTTCATCAATAAAGGGCTATTTTTGAACTACCTCGAGCTTAATAAGCTTTGTACAATGTATGCTATAGAACACGGTATAGGCACTCACCTACACACACAGGTGACAAATGTCTACACCACGATCCAGCTTACTCCAGCGGAAGACGCTTACCGTATAATCGAGGGAGGGGACCATCCAATCATCTTCGAACGAAAGAACGATCCGTATCCCTTCACCATAGAAGAAGTCGACCTCGAGTTAGATGCCGGAAGATTGCCTCTGTACCTTTATAGTCCCCAATCCAAATATCTCATACAAAAATAGGGGTATGATCTGGGGACGACGCCAGGCTTGAACTACGGTACTGGACGACGATTACCCTTGAAGCCACCAGTCCCAGTTGGCAAACCACGGGACTACTATAGCAAGACTCGATGTGGATTAGGGTATGTTACACCAGCGACGACCCTTGAGAGTTCAGATGAAGAATACGACTGGCATTCACACTCAACCGAGTCACCAACTTCTGACTCAGATACCAGCATCGGAGATGTACTCAGACAAGTCATGTCAGTCAACATGGCATTCGCTGATGCTTATGAAAAAGACGAAGACATCCTCGAAATCCTCGAGCTAGAGCCGTGGGCCCAGCAGTTGGATGCACAATGGGAAAATCGGTTCGAACTGAGAGAGCCTTCTACTGAAGATGAGGTTATATAGGTCGACCTCGGCAGCAAATCTTCTCCAAAACCAATCTTCGTCAGTAAAAGCTTAACAGATGAAGAGCGAGAATCGCTGCTGGAACTTGTCAAAGAATATATTGATGTATTCGCCTGGAGCTACGAAGACTTGCCAGGGTTAAACCCCGATATTGCCCTTCACAAACTAAACATTCGGCCGGATGCAAAGCCAGTCAAGCAACAACAGCGACGTTTCTGCCCAGGCATCATAGATGTATCGAAATCGAAGTCAACAAACTGATAGCCAGCGGCTTCATTCGTGAGGAACAACATCCGGATTGGGTCGCCAACATAGTACCCGCCCTCAAGAAGAATGGAAAGATTCGAATCTGCATAGACTTCCGCAATCTGAACGAAGCATGCCCCAAAGATGAATTCCCCCTCACTATTACGGACATCTTGATTGATAATACCTGTAGCTTTGAACGTATGTCATTTATGGATGGCTTCTCGGGGTACAACCAAATCAAGATATCTTCTGATGACGAAAAGCACACATCATTTCGAACACCGATTGGCACATATTGCTACACAGTCATGCCTTTCGGTTTAAAGAATGCCGGCGCCACATATCAGAGAGCCATGAGCATCATCTTCAGAGACCACTTACGCAAGACGATGGAGTGCTATGTTGATGATATCGCCGTCAAGAGTCGCTATAAGGGAGACCATCTGCATGATCTGAGGACGGTATTCGACCTGATGCGAGCACACAATTTGAAAATGAACCCTACGAAGTCCTTTCTGGGCGTATCCAGCGGGAAGTTCTTGGGCTTTATCATCACCGCCCAGGGTATCCATGTAGACCCTGAGAAGACAAAAGAAATCATGGAGATGGGTCCCCTGAGAAATCTCCGCGAACTCAGAGGCCTTCAAGGGAGGCTAGCTTACATTAGGAGGTTCATTTCTAACCTCTTCGGGCGATGCCGACCATTCACCCACCTCATGAAGAAAGGTATCTCGTTCGTGTGGGACGAAGAATGTCAGCGGGCCTTCGACAGCATCAAAGAATATTTGTCGAACCCTCCAGTCCTGGTGGCCCCGGTTGCTGGAAAACTATTCCTGCTCTACGTACGAGCAATGGAACATTCTTTCGGAGCTCTGTTGGCGCAAAACAACGACGCAGGCCATAAAAAAGCCATATATTACCTCAGCCGAATGATGATTGGGCCAGAGCACCGATATATCGCTGTGGAGAAAGAATGCCTTGCCCTAGTGTTCGCCATTCAGAAGATGCGGCACTATTTTACCGAACAAACGATACATGTGATCTCACGAGTCAACCCTCTCAGGGTCCTCATGACTAAACCAGGGGCACTCAGCTCTCTCCTCGCTACATGGGCAATATTGTCGTCCCCTTATCATATGATCTTCGTCCCACAAAAGGCGGTCAAAGGCCAAGCCCTAGCAGACTTCTTGGCAGCCCACCCAGGCTCGAAGTCGTCCAGAATATATGAAGAAATCCCAGATGAGGTCTCCGACTCGCATGCAACCTCTCACGATGATATATGGCGAATGTTATTCGACGGTGCTTCGAGCACTGGACCCAAGGACAACATCGTCGTCGGGGTTGGAGTGGTCTTAGTCTCCCCTTCCGGATTGGTGATTAACCGCGCTTACTCCCTCACGGAACCCTGCTCTAAAAATATGGCCGAGTACAATGCTTTGGTCATTGGCCTCCAACTTGCAAGGGAGCTGGGGGTAGAATACCTCAAAGCATACGACGATTCTTAGTTAATCGTCAATCAGATCCGGGGCTCATACGAAGTTCGCCACGAAGACATGATCCCCTATCACCAAATAGCAATCAACATCATTTCATCGTTCGAGGGGTTCTTCATCGAACACGTTCCCAGACTCCAAAATATCGAAGTCGATGCCCTTGCTAGCCTCGTCGCTTTCCTAGCGGTTCCGAACTATGCTCACCAATCAATGGATGTGATAGGCCATGAACTGGTCTGTCCCAAGAACAATGTGTAATTCGTGGCGAGTTATTCCGCCCAGACGATCGATGATGTCCCAGATTGGAGACAACCATTCATCGAGTCTACGACATCCTGCCCGAGAATCCAAAGGAAGCCACTTCCATCAGACGGCGTTCTCTCAGATTCTTCTACGATACGGAAACGAAAATGATGTATCGCCGATCCTATGATGGAGTATTGCTTCGGTGCCTGTAGAACGCAGAAGCCAAAGAAGCTGTGCGTGAAGCTCATGATGGTGTTTGCGGGGCCCATCAGCCTGGCCCCAAATTGTAAGACCGTCTCCGCCGAATGGGCTACTACTGGCCCACGATGGTAGCAGATACGATAGACTATACGAGAAAATGCAAAGCCTGCCAAGTCCACACAGACTTCATTCACCAGCCATCCAAATTTTTATATCCGACAGTGGCGTCCTGACCGTTCGAAGCATGGGGGAGGGATATCATCAGTCCAATTACTCCACCTTTCTCCCGGGGACATCGCTTCATACTTGCGATCACGGATTACTTCTCCAAATGGGCAGAAGCTGTGCCACTTGCAGAAGTCAAAACCTCAAACGTGATCAGCTTCCTCAAGCATCACGTCATCTATCGCTTTGGACTGCCCCGAAGGATCATCCACGATAATGGTCCGCAGTTTGTAAGCCACGCTTTTTATCGGTTCTGCAACAAACATCGCATCCATAATATTGCTTCGACACCGTACAACCCAGCAGCGAACGGGTTGGCAGAGGCATTCAACAAAACAATCATCAAACTCCTCAAGAAGTTTGTCTCTTCTAACAAATGTGACTGGAACGAGAAGCTCGATGAATGTTTATGGGCGTACCATACTACAGTCCGAACAGCTACCGAGAATACACCATTCTTCCTGGTATATGGGAGTGAGGCAGTTCTCCTATTAGAGACTCAAATACCCTCACTCCGCGTCTCCCTCACTTATCAATTGACGACAGATGATAACTACCGACGCCGACTACAAGAGTTGGAGGCCTTAGATGAAAAGTGCCTCCTAGCTCAGCAAAGGATCGAACTATACCAAGCACGCATCTCTGGAGCCTTCAACAAGAAGGTCAAAATCAGAACATTCCAAGTGGGCAATCTTGTTCTGGCAGTCCGGAGGCCGATGGTCATGACTCACAAGACCGCCGGCAAGTTCCAGCCAAAATGGAAAGGTCCATTTATCATCGAGGCCGTATTCTCTAATGGTGCTTACCGCCTCGCCAAGCAAAATGGAGACTTGCCCATGTTGCCCGTCAATGACAAGTTCCTGAAGAAATATTATGTCTAAACACCATTCCCCAGATCATTGAGTCATGTACCTGCTAGTACCGCTGAACTCACCTTCACAGTTTTCCAGATTGTCGAGTTATGTACCCGCTGGTACCGCCGAACTCACGCTCACCATTCTCCAGATTTTTGAGTCATGTACCCGCTGGTGCCGCTGAACTCACATCCACAACATCCCAGATTATCGAGTCATATACCCGCTGGTGCCTCTGAACTCACATCCCGGTCACTCTTTCAGATAGCAAGTCATGTATGATCATACCTCTGAACTTTCTTCCTGGAAGAGATCCTCCCTTATGATCTAATACCCGCACTCCCAGTGCATAAAAAGGGTAATCGATCCACAAATTACCAAAACGGCCATGTCCTCATTACCTCTGAGTCGTTTCACTTTCGCCAAAAAAAAATCACCCCCTACATAGAACTTCCATGTCCTCATTACCTCTGAGTCGTTCTATGTACCCCCTCTTCATTGAGCCCACTCCTGCCAAGTCCTCATTACCTCTGAGTGGGAAGGCTCCGTAGAAGAAACCTTCATACTTGCCATGTCCTCATTACCTCTGAGTAAGTATGTCGATTCCCTTTTAACCTATTATCTGTACCCACAATCGGAGTACGATAAGGATAATAGGTCCATAAATGTCCTTTGTTGACCATAAATGTCCTCTGTTGACCACAAATGTCCCCTGTTGACCACAAATATTATCCCTTGAGTCCACTCCTACCATGCCTTTATTACCTCTGAGTAGGAAGACTCCACGACAAAACCCTCATACTTGCCATGTCCCCATAACCTCTGAGTGAGTATGTTGGTTCACCTTCACCCTATTATCTGTATCCTAAGTAGTGGTACGCCATGGATAATAGGCCCACAAATGTCCTCTGCTAAGTCTCTTAGTACAGGCCTGCTATTCCTCATCATGTCCTGAGAGCCCAGCTGCTCCATTGCATTCTATATCCCGATACTGGGAACGTCTACGACTACCTTGCCGTGGGACTGTTCTAAGTACCCACAGTCAAACTTGTTACCTGTACCTAAAACTAAGGTATGCCATGGGTAACAGGTCCACAAATAAGTCCCCTATGCGGGAAGAACATCACCACAATATCACGGGCACAACAAGCAATGCAAATGAAAGGTAGAATGGAAAGTATTCTTTATTTGAAAGAAGAAAAAGCATTACATCTTTTGGGACCGCATCCTTTTCAAAAAGAAAACAGGAACAAAACAGGAATAAAAGGCCAACTATAGCTCGGCATTACACAATTCCAAAAGACGATTCTTCACTAAGATGGCCTCCTGCTCGAGTCGCTGTTTAACTCGACACTCAGCCTCCCGGGATAACCGCTATTCATCATCCAAACTCATAAGCTCCTGCCAGTCATCTTCCAATTTCTTCAGAGCAACTTCCAGGTCAGTCGAAGCCCGATTGACTCTGTCAGCCTCCTATATAATCAGCTCCTTATTAATACGGGCAGCCTTAAGTTCAGACTCCAAGAAAGTTAGCTTCCTCTGAAGCTCAAGGATCTGCTCTCGCGTATCAGTGATCCCACGGGAGGCAGCCGCTTCCCGAGCCATGACATCTTCGTTTGTGCGACTCAACTGATCATATCGATTAGACAGATCGCGAAGGTCCTTCAGTACGGTCGGCCTGGTTTTATCCCGAGCAGCCCTCGTCTTCTCTATAGTAGCAATGAGAGAACTACGCTCCCGATCTATAACAACGGACAAATCAGCCTACCGCAGCACCTGTAGCTGGGTCACCAGCTGCTCAGTCTCCAATAACTTCGCCTCCAGGAGTGCCGCCAGCCCCGCACCACCAAGAAGAGTCTTCAGGATATCAATTTGACCCTGGGCGCATTGCCGGGATAAGACAAAAGAGGTACCTCTTTCCACAGTAGCCATTATTCCCCTCCTCAAATAACGGTGAAAGCTGGCAACTACGTCCTGTAATGCGTCATCCAAGACCTCTGTAGAGGACGGCGTCAGAGGAAGCGTGGCCGACAATATCGGAGGGGTGATGCTAGAGCTTGCCACCAGGGGGATGGAATCCGAGCAGAACGACGCACGGATAACGGATAACTCTTCCTCCGCCACCCGAAGAGCCTCGATACTCGGTAGGGCAGAGAGGTCGACCCTCGGAGCCACCCAAACAGAAGAGGATGAAAGGACCGTCGTCCCCTGCCCTGGCCGTCCCATCACCCGATTTTCTGAACTCGAGCCAACAGAAGGCCCCTCAAGATGAGCCAGAAGAGGAGGAAGTGCACTCCTCTCCACCGGTGCCCCTTCGATATAGTTCGTCTCAATAGTGTCCATCCTTAGCACCGGAGAGGCCGGACCTGTATGCCCAGAACAATGATCAGTCGACATGACCTGAAGGATGTGATGATAAAGTAGATAGGCCTCCTCATGGGACAAGATCTGGCTTATCTTACCAGGAGAGGAACATGAAGGCTGCAGCTCTTGCGTAGCTGACATGACCTCCTTACCCGAGTTAGGTTCAGCGGGTTTTTCTATCCCAGCCACCCCGGAGGGAAGTATGACATGATCAACGTCACCTTGATAAAATTCAGCAGTTTCAGGGACAGGTTCATTAAAATCCCCATCATCCCGGGTTACCACCTCGGCATCTTGAAACTCTTCTTCTTCTCTTGACACCTACAAGAAGGAAAGAAGATGATTAAAATCGAAGCTAAAAGAAAAGAAGGAAGGAAGGGTCAGGAGTGGCTTGGTTACCTCTGACGTGGGGTTAATATCTTCTCCACTTTCTCTTATAGTCAGCTGACGATGTCTGGTCGCAACCAACTTTCGAGAACGAGAAATACCGCCAACAGGAGAAACTTGCCTGCTACGTTTTGGAGTAGGGCCAGGAGCAACGGGTGACTGATCCCCCAACATCTCATCTGAAAAATAGGCAGTTGATCCACCTCTACGTCTGCCACTGGAAAGATAGAGTCATCTCTATCATGCTCGTTGCCTTCATCATCCTCAGCAGCGGAATCCAAATCTGGCACTTCGACTCTAGTCTTTCTCTTCTTGGACCCTTGAGATCCATCCTTCAGGCCGGTACCAACAATAAAACTGGCACCTGGGTTAAAACCGACCGGGGGTTTGTTCGCCATGACATGATATAAAGCCGCCATGTACAAGATCTCCACTGACGCCTTAATGGCAGGGACCGAGGAAATGGTATGGGTATGGAATGTATCGTAGTATTGCCAAGCCCTGATACCATCAAGAAGGCTACCTTCAAAACCCAGACAGGAGCTGGGGTTGTCTAGGCAAAGTTGGCTGTATCCAAACTGCCGGGCAAACCTGCTGGGCAGATAAGGCTCCAGAAAAACCATATTACGGTAACGGTACACCAGATGTACGGGCCATATGTTTCGCAGCCACAGGAGCATCTGGCCGTCCAGAAGTTAAGGGGGCGTAATACCGTCAAGATATACAGCCTCTATGTCCTTCGCAGTAAAGCGAGGGACGAATACAAAAATATGATACATATCTGCCCTCGCCAAGGCCATCCGGCAAGCCCGCATGGTCTCACACTCCCAAGGCTCATCACGGTAACGGAAGATAAATTCGTCATCATTATTTACACCGTCTTCAGAGCCCGGTCTCATCAAAGACGGATAATGCATCAACAGCCACCCCATCAAATAGTGATAGGGCAACTCGGTCCGTTAAAAATCCTTGGTCACGTTGCGAACGATGATCCTAGATGTGAAGGTGCGAAGGCCACGATGGATGCTGCATACCATGGCCGGGAGGAGAGCTAGCCTGATTCGCAAAACTAACTTCACAGTCGGAAGGATGAAGTTACGACTGATTCTCTCGATAGAACCAGCCCCTCCAGAGACTACACAATTTTGCAGCCATATCATCAAAAATCCTGCCAGGAGTACCTTCTCTGACAGCTCTTGGGTATCCTGGTAAAAGTAACAAAAAATAGTCAGTCTTACTCCCGAATCTGTCACTGGTGGTGGCCACCCTCTTAGTTGACGACACTAAGTCTTTAACCGCCTTCCGGGATCGAGGGCGACGAGAGGTAGCTCGACCTGAGGCATCCGTCGGGAAGAGATAGTGCACCCAGTCCTTGGTGTGGGGAGCATTCCCTTCCGAGTTGCTATCCTTTTGGGCTATCTGATGACATGTGCTATAGTGGCACAATATCTCTTGGTAAAGAGCCACTAAGCCGGGATACCGTCGTTCCAAATCTTCGAGTTCCTCATTAGTGGGAGTATACTCTTCAAAAGCTTCGTCCCCCCAAGGAAGCTTGGAGACCGCATGCATTTCATGGAGCGCAAGTCCCATTTCCCCTACGGGTGTATAGAAGGTTCCCGTACGACAGTTATACATCTCCAGCAGAGACATAAACAACTTCTTGTTTATGGACAAGCCATGACTGGTGCCTCAGATAGCATGGTAAAGGCCAATCTCACACAAAAAGGCCTCATACTTATGCATATCCACATAGACAGATTGGTCCACGAGGGAATAGGATGTATCCAACTGGGGAGCATCAACCGGCCACCCTTTCGAGCAAGTTGATTTATAAAAGTATCGGCGGTAGAAAATGTGATGTTGGGGCCCGCCACATTCAAGAAAGTACCTGGGACCAATCCCGTTACCGAACAGCTGGTGTGCACCTTGCCGACAGTCACTGACTTCAGACTGTTGTTATAATGGATGTTTCCCACAAACATCCCACCTCGGGTAGGGGTTAAAGTCTCTTCCATCTTTCGGTCCAATAGAAGCATATTGAACCAAGATAATGGAAAGTGTCGCTCCATTTGAGGGATGCGGACCGCTATCCCGTTAGAAACAAAACTCCAATTCTCCGACACCTCCAGAACATGACTATTCTCCACAGTCAAGGCGTCTCCAAAAAAGAACGCAGGCTTCAAAAATTCCCCTTCGAATTTCCCGGAGTTCATCATGGCATTAAGAAAATGAAAAGGCTGGTTCTTAATGGCATTCAGTCTAGCTGGAGGTTCGTCACTCGGAAACTGATCCGCCATATGTTAAACAATATGGTCGTACCTATAACCCAGAGCAGCTTGGGCACTACCCACCAGGAGTTCTCCAACAGCATTTACTGGCAGATTTACTGAAAAGAAGACAGAGAAAGATAAGTTAAAAAGATGGATAAAAAAAGAGATGATTGGGAGCTGCCAAGCCTCATGCGGCTCAAGAAAACACCCATGCGGTTCCAATTTAATGAAACTTTATGCGGCTCCAAGCCTCATACGGCTCAAGACTCAGAAGAACACTTATGCGGCTCCGTTCAGAGAAAGTCCATGCGGCTCAACGTTGCTTATGCGTCTTTGTCGGCAAAGCACGTATGCGGACATAATGGCTATTCTTATGCGGCTCAGCCATGAGACGAATATGAAGCTCGCAAAAGCTCGTGCATAAAATATATGACGTAGCCATAGCAGTTAGGGTTCTTTAACTCATATAATATCCTTACCAATGATGGGAGAATGAACGTCAGGATGAACATCGGGTACGACGACCGACGGAGGAACGGCCGCAGTTGAGGCAGAAGTGGTCTTCTTGCCTTTCGCCGTTGCAATCGATGAAGAGGCCACCTTCTTGCCCTTTGATGCCACGATCTTCTTGGGAGCCATTAGTTATCGGAGAAGAGAAGGACGATCGGGATAGGAAGAATTGAAGAAAAAGAGAAAGTAAAAAAGCCCTTTCTCTCTCCAAACTCCTCTTATTTATAGGAGGACGAGAGAAGGAGGACATGTGGACTAGTAACCACCTCGTAAAAGGCAAAACCGACTCCTCGGGTTTCGTTCCCAAGATTCACCCAGGGCATAATATCCAAAAAAATTAATGAACCGGCCCTTGGGATTTCCCTCTAAAAGACGGTGCTGAAACGAACTAGGAGGCAATTAAAGACCTTCACACGTGGCAAGGAGCTATGCGGTTTAAAAGTCGCCGCTGCTAAGCCATCCATGCGGCTGAAACAACCCCTACAGTTCAAAAGTCTCTGCGGCTAAGCCATCAATGCGGCTGAAACAATTCTACGGCTCGAAAGTTCATACGGCTGAAACTTCCATGCGGCCAAAGACATCTATGCGGCCAAGGCATCTATGCGGCTAGAAAGAACTTCCACACGGCCATGCTTCTTATTCAAAGTATTTCAATTTTGCAAATTGAAAACATTGAAGGGGGTCTTGTAGAAGCATGGAAAATAATAAAGAAAGAGCCATGAGGCTAGGAAACCCCATGCGGCTCGGAAGACCCATGCGGCTCAACGAGTCTATGCGGTTCTGTGATATCCATGCGGCTCAGGAGAAAAGACACGTGGCTTGCAAACTGTTCTCCCCTCTGCACTATACTGTATTAGTTGCTTGGACGGCTGAACACTATGACGAAGCGACAGGCCTGACATAAAGAGATAATTATGACTCTGTCACAATGACAAAATCCTAGGAAATCAAAGAAAATTTCTGACACAACCCCTCCAGATCCAGAAAATGCCAAACAGCTGAGACATGTGGATAGCCATATGCAGCTCGAGCGGAGACCCTCCTATGCGGCTCAAGCTGAAGTTGTCCTATGCGGCCCAGATCGAGACAGTCCTATGCGGCTCAAGCAGACGCAGCCCTATGCGGCTCACAAGGATCAGCCCTATGCGGCTCACAAGGAACATCTCCATACGGCTCACTACCCATTGTATGGTTCAGACTATCATGTGGTTCGAAGATTCGGGGTCTACTCAACAAGCTGCCCTGACACGTGGCCAAACCTTATGCGGCTCAATCCTTATGCGGCTCAGAAACTCCCAGAATACGTGTCATCAAGCCAATCAATTTCCCAGATTTATCGCAATCAAAGATTGGGTTAAATCCCAATAATCTGGGACACGTGGCAGAAGAATGAATTAAATTTATTCATTCAGATTCGCAGACATCAGCAGATCATCATCATGGAGATTTATTCTAATCAGCATTAATTACTGATAGGATTTGGTGCAATCTACACTAAATGGCCCAGATCCACTACACTCAATATTAATGGCCCAGATTGATCGAGCAACATGCCGCCGCCACTTTAAGGGGCAATCATTGTGAACCCTAATGAGGCCCCTCCATTCTTATAAATAGCAGGGTGCCATTCCCTTGCAAGAGAGGCACACATACATACATAAGAGAGCACTTTACGAGATCAGAGAGAGCACCAGAATACTTGGAGAGAAAGAGCAGAGATAGAGCAAAGAGAGCATTTTTTCAACGCCGAGCAATCGTCTGGAGCCAATGCTGCATACCGATCGTCCAAGGAGTAAGGCAGAGCTGCCGTCGCTTTTCCGAGCCTCTATCGTCACCCCCCAGAATCTAAAATAAACAATTGTACTTAGACTGCTGTACCTAGGCTTTCGTCCCTAGGCTTTCTTTGTACAAGCGAGTTTGTAACGTGAAGTAAAAGTCCAATCCTACGATAATTGTTCTGCTCTTCTATATTTCATGGAAAACACCCACCAGGTAGGACCCTCATCGTCTACTCCATTGGCTACAGGTTTTGCAATGCCGGTCGAGGTATAGCAGGCCATCAAAGAGCTGTATGCTCGTCATGATGCCATAGAGAAGCAAGCAGCACTCCGGAAGATAGGTATCCGGCAGCCATATCCTACCGAGTGGGACAACGTCGTCTACCCTCCCAAATACAATCCACAGACGCTTACACCCAACAAAGGAAAGGGGTCTCCTCGAAAATACATGAGGTAGTTTACCTCAGTAACTGGGCACCTGCCAAAGGATGACACCCTCCTATCCAATATATTTATATGAGCCCTGCAAGGATAGCCTATGAATGGTTCTGCAGTCTTCCGAACGACTGTATCTCATCATTTGAAGACTTGAAGACTCTGTTCGTAGACCAATTCTACGAATGAGGGATGGACATGACAATTTTGACCCTCATAGAAATTGTCCAGAAGGAGAAGGAGCATGTCCGCGCATACATCGAGCGCTTTCGCCAGGAAGCCCTCAGATTACCGCCCGACATTCCTGAGCCCGTGCTTATGGACTCATGTCGCAAGAACATGCTACCCGCAATCAAATTGTGGCACAGTACTTTCTGCATGGAAGGGAAGCATTTCATTACAGAGGCGGACGCCGTACAGAGGAAAGCCCAGGATGCGCAGCTCCTGGGGCTACACTTTTCTGCGCCCGAAGACAAAGGGAGACGCTCGTCCAGCAGCAACCTAAAAGGCGGAAAAGGCAAGCAAGCCATGACCGTCAACATCTCCAAAGGTTCAACATCCGTGAACCCCAAGTCCGCATAAACGCAGAGGCCGAGGGAGACTTACTCCTTCAATGACGAAGATACGCTGGAGCTCTTCGAGATGCTTACGAAGAGTGGCAAACTGTCCATCCCGGCACCAAGGCATCCTGATGAAGTAGGAAAGGTAGAAAATCCCAAGTACTTCTATTACACCAGTACGTCCACCACTCAAGACAAGATTGCTACGTGTTGAAAACACAAATCCAGTGCCTCATCAACGCCAACGACATATCGTTGGATTACGAGGAGAAGACCGTCATGGCCAAAATGGTTACTCTTCAGTCTGAGAGTTGTCCAGCCACAGAGGCGCAAGTCGATGTCATCTCTGTCCCAGAGGCAGCAGTGGAAGTGGGCAGCCCTCCACCAGCATCGGACAACAAGCTAGGGCGCACCCCGTACTCTGATACCAGTACTGGCTAGGACTTTGAGAAGACGCTATCCGTCAACATAGTTTCTCTAAACCCTCCAGTCGAGGACGAAGACCAAACAGTCGAGTATTCTGAAGATGAACCCTGGGTGCAGTGCTTAGGATCCCAATAGGAGTGGCATTTTGAGCAGCACGAACCCCTACAGAAAATGAAGTCATCTAGGTAGAATTAGGGGATGAGGCCTCACCTAAGCCCATCTTCATCAGTAAAAGTCTAACAGAAGATGACAAGCAGTCTCTGATACAGCTCATCCGCGAATATATCGACGTCTTCGCCTGGAGATACGAAGATATGCCAGGTCTAAACCCGCAAGTGGCCATGTATCGCCTCAATATCCTGCCCCATGCCAAACCGGTAAAGCAGCAGCAACGTCGGTTCTGCCCCAACACCATGGATGCTATTTTGGAGGATGTTGACAAACTCATCGAGTGCGGCTTCATTCGTGAATAGAAGCATCAGGATTGGGTCGCAAACGTCATCCCGGTCACTAAGAATAACAGGAAGATACGAATTTGTATAGACTTCGGAGATCTTAATTCGGCCTGCCCTAATGATGACTTTCCTCCCCCGATCATCGATGTAATGATTGACAACACCTGCGACTTCGAGCGTATGTCCTTCATGGATGGGTTCTTCGGTTACAACCAGATCAAGATGCTCCCTGAAGACGAAAAGTATACGATATTTTAGACTCCAAAAGGGGTATATTGTTACACAGTGATGCCTTTCAGATTAATGAACACGGGAGCCACCTATCAAAGGGCTATGAGTACCATATTTTGCAAGCATCTTCGAAAGACGGTGGAGTGTTATATTGACGACATCGTCATTAAAAACAAGTATAAATCCAACCACTTGGATTATCTACAAACGGTGTTCGATCTAATACAGACGCATCAGCTAAAGATGAACCCGACCAAGTCCTTCCTACGCATTTCCAGAAGTAAGTTCTTAGGCTTCATCATCATGGCAAAAGGGATTCATATCGACCCGGAGAAGACCAAGGCGATTCTGGACATGGCTCCTCTAAAGAACCTTCGAGAGCTTTGAGGTTTACAAGGGCGATTGGCATACATCAGGAGGTTTATAGCAAATCTCTCTGGTAAATGTCAACCCTTCACCAGACTAATGAAGAAAGGAGTCACCTTTGTATGGACTGAAGAGTGCCAGCGCACATTCTATGACATCAAGAAATACCTTACCAGCCCTCCTGTGTTGGTGGCACCAGTTGTGGGAAAGCTCTTCTTGCTATACGTCCGAGCCATGGATCATTCTATTGGTGCCTTATTAGCCCAAAAGAATAATAAAGGCCACGAGCAGGCGATATATTATCTCAGTAGGACCATGGTTGGAGCCGAGCATCGGTACAACCCTGTCGAGAAGGAACGTCTCGCCCTTCTCTTCGCCATTTAGAAGACACAGTACTATGTGACCGGACAGACGTTCCATGTCGTATCCAGAATCAACCCCCTCAGAGTCCTTATGACCAAGCCAGGGGCATTAAATTCATGACTAGCTACATGGGCAATCCTTCTAACTCCCTACGACATGTTGTTCGTCCCACAAAAGGCAGTCAAAGGCCAAGCATTGGCAGATTTCCTGACAGCACATCCGGTGCCAGAAACTTCAAAACTCTACGAGGAAATCCCCAATGAAGTGCTGGAGTCCAACGCAGTCTCAGACTCCTTAGTATGGCGCATATTATTCGATGGAGCCTCAAGAATGGGGCCAAAGGGTAAAGTCATAGTAGGGGTCGGGATTGTCCTTGTTACTTCCAATGGCCTAGTTATCAATCATGCATATTCTCTTATGCAGTCATGCACCAACAATGCTGCAGAGTATAACACCCTCATCATCAGGCTCCAACTCGCCAAACAGCTGGGGGTTGACTACATCGAGGCCTATGGAGACTCGAAATTGTTCATCAGCCAGGTTCAAAAATAATACGAGGTTCGACATGAGGACTTAATCCCTTACCACCAGGCGGCGATCGACATTTTCTCCACTTTTACAGGATTTTTTTATAGAACATGTGCTACAATTGCAAAACTTTGAAGCCGACATACTAGCCGGTCTCGCCACTTCTCTGGCCGTCCTTGTTGGATCCTAGCGTACTGTTTCAGTAACGGGCCGGGAGTTGGTCTATCTAAAGAATGTCCTGCACGCGTATCAAAATTACTCACTACAATTAGGTACTGATGAAGGCACTCGGGATTGGCGATTCCCATTTATAGACTATACAGTTTACGGGATCCTGCCTGAAGACCCAAGAGAAACAGCTTCTATCAGGAGGCGCTCACTTCGTTTCTTCTATGACACAGCCACTAAAATGCTCTATCGTCGCTCATACGATAGACTTATTTTTTGCTTTTTGACTCATACAGAGTCGCAAGAAGAACTCAGAGAAGCGCATGATGGAACCTGCGGAGCTCATCAGTCGGGCCCCAAACTACAAGATCGACTGTTCCGTATGGGCTATTACTGGCCCACTATGATGGCGGACGCCGTTGAATATGCAAAGAAATTTCGGGCGTGCCAGTTTCATACAGACTTCATCCATAAACCCTCAAAATATTTATACCTCACGGTGGCCTCTTGGCCATCCAAAGCATGGGGAATGGATATCGTGGGGCCAGTTAGTCTGTCCTCCTCCAAAGGACATCGGCAGCCTGCCCTCCTCCAAAGGTCGTCTCCTCCAATAAATGCGATTGGAATAAGAAGTTAGGTGAATGTCTATGGGCCTACCGTACGATAGTTCGTACACCTACAGACAGAACACCATTCTCATTGGTCTATAGGAGCGAGGCTGTCCTCCCTTTGGAGATTCAAATCACGTCCTTTCGAGTAGCCATTACTAACCAGTTAATCATCAAAGATAATTAGCGCAAGAGGTTACAAGAGTTAGAAGCACTGGATGAAAATCTTTTGCTTACGCAGCAAAGGATCGAGCTTTACAAAGCCCGCATCTCTGGGGCCTTCAACAAAAAGGTCCGCGAAGGATCATACCAAGTGGTAAACCTCGTCTTGGCAGTACGAAGACCGATGGTAGTGACTCACTAGACGGCTGGGAAGTTTGCGCCCAAGTGGGAAGGACCGTTCGTTCGAGCCCAACAACGGCAAGTTTCTAAAGAAATATTACGTCTGAAGGCAAAACCATCATAGGCGCCCACATCCCCTGAAAAGGGTGCTTATGAGTTTTGGTAAGGGGATCTCCCTCTCTCTCCTATATATTCTCTCAAGTAGATGAAGCACTTCACATCCACATTACCTTTGGATTGCTTCTCTACACCTGGAAGATGCGGCTACCATGTCCATATTACCTCTGAGTAGTCATTCTTCTCGCATCAGTTCTATGGTTATTTTGGTGGTCTAGAAAATAGTTCACGTCCATATTACCTCTGGATTGTTGTTCTATATTCCGGTAAAGATTAAGCCTACCACGTCCATATTACCTCTGTTCAGGCAAATACCTGGTGAAGATTCCTTCTTTATTTTGAAGACAAAAGCAAAGGGGACAGGAAAGCTTCTATATTAAAAACATGTTGCTACAAAAACCTATTACAGACTCTTCGTAGTTACATACACAGAAGCAAAAAGGCTAAAATCATAGTACAAGCTCTCAATAGTGTGGACGAGGCGATGACAGAGCCAATCACTTTTTGGTTAAAAGGAAGCCACCACCCAAAGTAGCTACTAGCCCGAACCGGGGATAAAGACCAGCACAGGACTCCCCTATCTCCCCAGCTGGCCATGAGAGCAACCACAGCTACAGGCCTTGTTATTCCTCGAAATGGCAAGCAATCCAAATCAAGAAAGCAGAGGTCCAAGATGCCATTGACGTCCATGACATCAAGAGCGTAGGGACGTCTCGAGATCCAGTGGTAGTTATACTACAGCTTCTTCGGATGAAAAGGTTTGCCACCGACGGCCGCCTCAAGCAAACTCCAGGGTCGTCAAAAGACGAGTATCGGGTAAGCAACGTCATTATGGAAGTACTGAGTCTTCTCTTGGAAGGGGTAGTCCTTTATATAGACTATTTGTGTGGTCCAAGCACGAGCCGGATGTCGGTCAGAAGGAAGCTTATAAGCTAAGCCAAAGCTCCACTCCATGTCAGATGATAGTACTGTGAGTGACTGAAGGAACGTGACTCTGGACCTCCTCTGCCAAAGATATTCGCAATCCCTATAAAAATGCAAGATGCTCCAATATAAAGAAGTCATCAGGAGCTCTTGATCTAAAATGATGACTCAGGACAATTAATGCTAAAGAGCTAGGCATATCACCAGCCATCACCCAGCTCGTATGATCCTACCACCTGTTCATGCTTCTGTTTAAAGTATCCCGAGCTTGACTCAAGTTTGGGACACTTTGAAGGGGGTCTTGTAGAAGCATGAAAAATTTTAGCTGATAACATCCCTTCGCTACAGAGCAGATGATACAAAGGCTTAGCCCAAGTGCTAAAATAACAAAACAGAAGATATATAAAGAAGTCCCTTATGTGTTACGTCTACAAAAGTCTAGTACAGATACATCGAGACTACACAAAAAGGACTAATTATGTTCGTCTAGAAAGGATCTGGTACAGATTTGATAGAACCTAGAGGGGTCTACAAGGGATTCAATCTTCGTCAAAGTGCAGCCCTTCTTCTTCATGCCAGAAGATTGACCTCCATCGAGGCGTATTCTGATCTTTTTATGGGTACAGCCTCCCAGAAGCATATTAGCCACTCGGCCAATGCAAGCAACTTCCTGAAGCATTCATTGGCCCGAGCCTTCAATGAACGTAGCAGGTCGCGAAGCCCTGAATGGAAGGACATAACACAAACTTGTGGCTCTTTGGGTTGGCTATCCACCTATGACCTAGGTCTTCAGGACCTCGAAGATCCCCCAGACGTCGCCCAGAGTTGAACTCCCTAAGGAGGACATTTACATACTCCTTAAGGGCAACGATGGATCCTTCTACACATAGTTCTTCTATAAGAACATGGCTCCTATGAACGAGAAAAATCTCAACCAGCAGCAAACTTATACAAGGCCGATCGTCGTTCGAAGTTAAGTTTGGACCTCGCATGGTAGTGAAGGATGCCAAGAAGAAGACAACGACTCTTCAGAGGAGAACTTCCCCTTTTATATGACCAGGAATGGTCCAAAGTGCAACCCACATGGCTGACGATCAGAATTCCCGTATTAATGGGATGAACCTAAGACTCAGTACAACGATGTCAGTCTTAGACCGTTGGAATTCCCATATTATGGTGGCAATTAAGAGGGAAGTCCTTAAAAGCGGGTATTTATCGCTCTTTACTTCAGAAGCAAAAGCCTTCAAGCTAGAGGCACATCTACCATGTACCAACCTCAGAAGGAAGATGGTGGTAGGCCCTGCCCTTTTCTTTGCTTCAAAAACTAATATCTTCACTCTAGAGGCACATTTACCTGCTTGCGCCAACCCCAGACACATAAGGGTGTTATACCCTTTCCTCTAAAGCCAATGCCTTCAAAGTTCAGAGGCGCAGCTACTTACATGCATCCATATGAGGCGCAGGATGGTGATATGCTCACACCATCTCCATTCCCATGGTACAGTAATCTGCTCCGATCCAAAAGCTTCAGTCACTTCTCTACATGAGACTTGGGAACTCTCACTGCAACCAATGCAAGTCAGTATGTCGCTCCAAAAGCACAGTAACCTCACCAACCTGAAGCATAAGCCTACTCGACGCCTACAACACAGTGACTCTGTTACTCTGAAATACAGCTTCATCGTTGCTCTAGATGCACAGAATACTCGTCGTCATTCAAAGCCAAGTCTACTCGTCACCTGAAAGCACAGAGGCTCCGTCGTCTCTAGAAGCACGGTCTACTCGTCCCTCCAGAAGCACAACAATACTTAGTCCTCACCAGAGGTGCATGAAGCATAGGTCAACCCAAATTGGTTTGTTTAAACTGCCTCTTGCAGAAAAGATTGAGAATAAATCATGATTTATATCATATCAGATTGATTTAAATCTTAGACGAGTATCAATTAGACTACAAATCTAGGATGAAATTCCAAGATTTACTCGGCTGTATCAGAGCAAGCAAATCGGTACGCACCACGTGTCACCTCCTTCGGTTATGTTGATAACCACCAGAGATCTCGATTGAAGGGAATCTTGATGTTCGCCATGTGTTAGCGTCGTAGAAGTTCGCACCGTGCAGTGACGGCAGATTCTTTCATATCTCAGGAACCCTAATGCACATCGCATATATACTCGGTTCTCTATAAATAGAAGGAGTTCTCCTTCAACTAAAAGGGACAACCTTCATCTAAGAGAGAATAATCCACCAACCAACCAACAGAAGAACAACCACCTCCAAGGGATCTTCTCCTCCAGACAGCCTCTTGATTGGTGACCCTAAAGTTTCATCAAAGGCGTCAGAGAGCCAAAGCAAGGTTGATTTATCGTCAGATCATCAACGGAGTAAAGGAGCCGCTATAGTGCTTGATCTCCACCGTCACACTTTTCTAAAAACCATTTCTTCTTGAACTTATAATATCCTGTTTAGGACTTCCTTCTTTGTACACAGATACCTTATACAGTCAATAAAAGAAAAAGTTTGTTCAACCTTTTGTTATGTCGAACACTTACCTCATCTTTCTCAGATCCTTCTTCGATCCCAACCACAGAATATACTAAATGGTTAGGAGAAACTCGCTTTCCTAATGCCTACACACACAAAATGCAAGCGCATTAGGAAAAAGAAAAGAAGAACGACAACCAAAGAAAGTATTTCAGACTGGACTACCTTCGGAGCCCCTTCTCTTTAGGTGATCACCTTCCTCAAAGTATTTTTGGCGCACCGCAGAACTATTTTAGTCGGTCGCTTCCCAGGACGTCGAGGGCGGCTCACATCCGGAGCCGCATGCCGCAAATCATCTGACAAAATTGACCAAAAGCATATCTCTTCTGCGGTGACGTTTCTACAGTAGCATTAGATTCAAAAAGTTACCATGATGAGGAAGGCATCATCCTCGTACCGACAATGAAGCTAGTCCCTATGCTATAGCCAACCGGGGGTATGTTCGACTGACAGTAAAATATAGCCGAAGAAAAAATGATGGACGACTCACTCTCCACACTTGGCAACCCAAACTCTACACCAGTACCAGTAGCAGAGTAATAATGCCATGCCCGTACATTATCCAGCATGTCCCCTCGTAGCCAAGGTGCAGATTTGGGTTCTCCGGTATGAGCTGATAATATCAGAATTGCCTAGCAAACCTGTTCGACAAGTAAGGCTCCAAAAAACCACATTCATGCTCCGATAGATAAGATGAGATGGTCTTATAGAGAAAAGCCAATATCTTATTTAAGGGAAGAGCACATGAGTGCCTATCTTTACATAAGTGTGCACAAGACCGGTGTCTGCTTCAGAAAAATCGGGCACTACGGAGAAAAAGAAGTAATCGTCCAAGGAGCCCAAAGCCTGTCTAGAATGGGGTGTCTCTTTGGAAACCCAGGTCATTGCCCCACATTATCGCAAGAAGGCATCTCCTTCAGAACGCCATCGTCCTTTGCAGCTAACACCAAGGAGCGATAGTGTAGCAAGAGCCACCCCAGCAGGTAGTGGCAAGGCATTTCCATACGGTTGAAGTTTTCAGTCCCCTTATGGTCTTCAACCTTCTGGATAAAAAAATGGAGACCTTGTTGTATGCAACAAACCACCGTAGGAAGAAAGGCCAACTTGTGCCCAAATGCCAACTTCATAGCTGGGAGTATCAATTTACGGTTAATCCGGTCTATCAACCCTGAACCTCCGGGGACCATACACGACCGCAACCATAGCATAAAGAAATCAGCCAATATGGACTTATCAGACAAAGGTTGCTCGTCCTGACGAAAGTAAGATACGTCTTCTTCTGACCGGTTACCCCGTTCGTCCCCAGCCACGGACTTCTCTACTTCGGATCAGAGTCTTGACTAATTGGTGAGTCTACGACTTCCTCACATGGACACGCTGTGAACCCAAAGAAGAAAAAAAAGATAAGTCGTCCATACAGTAATCAGAGGACTGCCCTTCGTCTTCTTATCTTCCATCGAGAGATGTCTACATATGGAGAAATGGCACAACAATTTCTTATACACAACAAGGAATTCAGGGTCCTCCCTTTCCAGCGACCGTAATTCCTCATTTGAAGGAGTATACTTCTCATAGGGCTCTTCGCCCCAAGGTAATACGGACACTTTATACATCTTGTGGAGGGCCAACTCCATTTTACCATCTAGCATAAAGAACGTACCACTATAACAATTAGACAACTCCACCAGTGCAATGAAGGCACCAGTATTGATATCCAACCCCTGCTGAGTGGCCCTAATCGTAAAAAATAGGCTGGTTGTGTCACGACCCGCACCCACTGTGAGGGTACGAGAGCGTAACAACGCCCAGCCTACGCCGCAGTGTCGGCGGTAGAACGCTGTTCTAGGTCATGAACTATAATTAACATAATATGAATACTCTCCATAAGGAGGCCAACACAGAGGTACAACTCAATCACAATCTAAGGTAGAATGTAGCATGATGGAAAATATATAAGAAATCCTCAACTGAGGTACAGCAGAAAAAAAACAAAGTCTCAACATCTCTAAAATATACAACTCTGAAAATAAGACAACAGCTAAACATGAAAAGAAAGGACAGTCTAAGCTATCTACACTATACAAGGTATCATCCTGAGCAGCTGCCTGAACCTCCCCAGGGGTCCAGGTCGCGAGTGTCAACTAGATAAACTCCAAGTAAGGGTTCAGGGTTCCTCATCATCCTCTGTAAAATTTTCAACAGGTCCAGTCAAGATGGGAGCGAGCACAAAACATCTCACGCAGTTCATATCATGTTAGAAAATATAAAGCATGCAATAGAGTAAGGTACATCAAACGCTGAAAGAAAAAGTATATGAAAAACAGTAGAAATTTGATAACAGGAAATATCTAAATATGATAAGTAAGAACTATAAGCCTACTGTGATTTAGAGTACAATATGGTTATGTAAACGGTCTAGAAAAATGCAGTGGTAACTCCATTGTACGTGGGTGTACAATAGACATATACAATAGTTATACAATCTTGTACAATAGAATTTGAGTACATAACCAATTCTACTCCCCCTCTCCAATCAATACACAAGGATCCACTCCAGTTACATTATCTTGCACAATAGTGTACAATGTTATACAATGGATATACAATATTATACAATAAATGTACAATATTATACAATAGTTGTACAATGTTATACAATAGTGTATAATGGTCTATCCCTGGGACTCATGTGATACTGAGAGTACAATATACGCAAGGAGTATACAAGGATATAGGTATTCAATAAATACAATATGGAAGTGAAACGCACATCACAATATGTATCTAGTGAATACAAGGGGATAACATCCCAAAAGGAGATCCATATAGTACTAATCCGTGATAACAATCGTGTCAGTATCAAGTACAGTAATTTAGAGCAAGAATATAAATCCAGACAAGTAAGAAACGGTCAGAGAATGTACTCGCCTGGTATCTGAATGTCTGAAGTAAATGTACTGTCCGAGATGAGGTACCTAACTCCTAGTTAGAGCAACACAAGTCAAGATGTATATATGGAATGATAAATGTAATCTACGATGCGTCTGTATGCTGTCTAGGTCAAAATAGACTAAAGTCAACACTTGGTCAACTCCAGTCAACTACACCAGTCAACTAGGTCAACTAGGCCACTCCTAGCCCCAGCAAGTCTAATAAGTCTCACTAGGCCTAACCAAGCCTAGTCTAGCAATCACACACCATACACAAGGCTATACAAGCCAACACAAGTCACACATCAAGATACATCACTATCGTGCATATTCGATATTATATATATATATATATATATATATATATATATATATATATATATATATAAGAGAAAAGAACTAACATTTAAAGCTATGTGTGTGTGTGTGTGAACATGGAGGTGTACATGAAAAGAGAAATCAACACTAGTTATGAGTTTACACTACACATGGCTCAAAGCTAACCCATCTACATTACACATGTATTATACTTAACATGCATGGCTACAAGTATACATCTATATACATTAGAGTAGAGACTATTTATGTTATAACTAACATGCATCTATACTTTACATAAATCTATATATATTATAGCAATCATTTAGAGAAGGGTTACATGGCATGGTGGTTGATATAGAGTGGGGTGTCCTTGTGCAGAGGGTGAAGTTCATTCTCAGTTTAGTTCCACATTTACATATAAACTAAAGTGAGATATCCCATAAACTGGTGTAACTAACAACATAAAATGAACCATGTTATCTGAAATCTGCCATTAAGCCAATATCCCATATGCATACAGCTCATGCATCGTCTAATACTGAAATTAACTAATATTTCGAATTAAGGGGTTGAAGGTTAACATTACATTCATAGACATTCCACTATATTGAAAACTAAAATTTGCTTGGCAATAGGAAAAGAAAGGTATATATGCTTACATGGACAGTTCAGTGTTCGAACAACCTAAAATGAACTAACATTCAATCTAAATATCAGCTATGCATTGGTTCTATGTCTACATATAAAATCTGATATTGTATTTACAATATTTATACGTTATGCATTCATATCTATCATTACATATATACCTTGCATTTATATCTAGCATTCATTATATACTTTCATGCATGCATTGTATATCATTCTTTCATTCATGTATTTATCTATTGCTTACATACATTACATTAATTGCATTTCTACATGCTTGCATTCAACCATATATATACATTAATGTAAAGAGGATACATATCATATATATATCATTTCATTCATCTAACATATCATACATTACATCTATTATTACATTACATTCATGCTTACATTCATTCATCATTCATTTATTCTCTTGCACTACTATATGCACCATACATTACATACTATGGAACCTACATATTCATCACAAGTCATACTTATACATGCCTACATTAGATAGGATACTTACACCTCATACATCATTTATTTAACCATTTACTCATGCTTGCATTCTCTATTTAATTATATAATGTATATACATTAACATGGGTTAAAATCAAATAGAACATTATATTACACACAAGGGTGCACAAGATGTATATGCCGAATAGTAACTCCTACTAATAATCAATACTGTACCACCTCAGCATGAATTAAAATTTAGGATTAAAGTATGTTATAGATCTACGTGTTAGCTTTCCGAAACTTCAAACGGATCGCATTTTCATTTCCGGAAACTCCCGGAATTGCGAAAACACCGAGAACGCGTTTGTCTTTCGTACAGCTGACACTGAAATAATTCTCCAGAAAGTTACAGAAAGAATTAGGCCTATTAATACATGTTTTTGGAAAGCTAACTTCAATACGCTTCTTTTAAAAAAATAGGAGATTAAACCGAATTTTGAGCTAGAAGTTATGACATTTCTAAGTTAGGGCTAAAATTAAAAACGTGGATAAAAATCATGACGGATTTAGGTAGTTTGAGACAAAAGAACACAAGTATATAACATAATATATCAAGAACTCACTCTCTACACTAATATATATATATGAGACACTATAGAACACATCTCCAATACAAAAATATGAGATTAAACATGTAATAATTCATTCATACATAACAACAACACATAGTGTGTCCAAATTTGGGATTTTCCCACATGGACACAACCACAACACAAAGGACACTCCTATGACCTCCAAATGGACACGAAATGGACACAAATGGAGATACAACCATGGGAGTCATTCCTATGGATTTAAAATAGACCTATATGCATGAGGAAATGAAAAGGAGAAGGGATTTATACCTCCCGGTAGATCGAATCGAAGAAAAGCCTTCCCGGAGCGACATCGACACGTAGAGATTCCAAAAGGACACGAACGAGCTCCGAATCCTCCCAAACTTGGGTAGCTTCCTCCTTGGCTAGAATGGAGAAGGAAAGAAGAAGATTTGGTGGTGAAATGGAAGGATTTGGTGGAGAAATTGCTAGGGATTGTTCTCTAGGAATTTGGGAAAGAATAAGAGAGAGAGTGTGGATGAGAATAATGAAATGAACTTGAGCCTATCCTCTCCCAAAGTGGCTGGCCATATGGGACTATTTGTCCTATTATGGTAAGGTCCAAAATGCCCCCACTAACCTATTCTATGAGTATTAGGAAAGGGCTAATTGGTTGGAGCTAAATTAGTCATTCTAAAGTCTCTAATCACACTAACCTTATCTATAATAATTAGTCTAAGCTTTAACTAAAATATTTCTATCATGTGGACTAAGATTAATATCATGTGGGCCATGCCTAACTAGTGTGTGGGTCCCACTAGAGTCAACACTACCCTCGGGTCCCCGTTTCAAGTTGGATTGAGCTAAAATTCGAACCCGACTCAAATAACCCCAAAACAATATCATAAATAATAAAATAATATCAAAATAATTCAAAGAGGTCAAATGCAAAAAATATCATTCGGCCAAAAATGACATTAAAATATCATAATCACATGGTTAGGCTCTAGGTCAAACAGTCTCTAGGTCAAACAGTCTCTAGGGTTTCACTAGCAAAACGTCAAAACCACAAGTCATTGATTTAAATAATTTTAAAATAATTTAAAATCACCAAAAATCATATCATGAATTAAATATTATTATTAAAATAATTATAAACATGAAATTTCAAAATTACCCTCATTTGGGAAACTGGGTGCTATAACTCTACCCACCTTAGAAAAATTTTGTCCTCGAAATTTAAGATCGATAGTACTCCTTCTAGAGCCTCTAACCTACCCAATATCTAAGGTAACACTTCCTAACACTGGAATAATAAACGGACATCTAAAAAGTGTCAATCTAGGAATACCTCCAATACTGTTTTGCTGTACGGCGGTAATGAAACTTCAATAGAATATGGACTGGAACTTATATCCAAGGGACTGGACCTATTTTAAAGTGGTCTTAACTAAGGATGAAAAGGAACTGATCATAGGCTATAGGTATGCTCAAACTATTATCTTCCTATTAACCATCTATTAATACATTCTATTACCATAGGAACGATGCATTACTAAGACATACAGGCCCCTATCTTTCATAACACATTTATACTCACCAAAAGACTAGTACATCCTATCAAGGCTGATACTATAATCTCCCCTAAATCTCCTAAGCTACATGTTTATAGACACACATCCCCACATCAAGGACTAACCCATATATATCTACAACTGATACTAATAGAGTGACGTCCCTATTTCTCAACAATCAAGGTCTAAATTTTTTTTTATCTAAAACATGCAATTTGAAGGAATAGTATACAAGGTCAGGGCATACCGTAGCAGTTGGAAGTCTCACCTAGGTACACTAATCATTCTAGGTCAAAACAATACTATGGTATCAACACACAAACAATCTAGGGTGTCCTAATTGGGAAGGTAAGGGAACAAAAATCATCAAGGTTGTAGGGCTGTCTACCATCCTATATGTAACTGGTTGGTATTATAGATAACAGGAGAATTATCTGCAATGGGTTACTATTCTAACACCAATGCTAACTATCACCTCTAGGGTACAGACACTCTACAAGTTATCATACCATTATACTATGAAGGAACTACCTATGAATAAGCTCTACAAAACTAAATATTCCTACTCCTAAGTCATTTATAACAATCAAAAGGATATAATGTTTAAACCTTCTCAACATACAATCTATTAATCATATGCGTCTGTCCAAAATCATGTTATCCAGAGTCTTCATCATGCTAGTGAGCAAGGCTACGATAATCACAGAGTCCTTGACTAAGGTACATACCTCTAGGTTCATGGTATTTAAAATTTTTGCACTGCCGCATGCGACGACGAAAACCTTAAATTTCCATACCCGAGAATACATCCAAAATCTGACTACATGTCCTCACTATGCCAACTAACACGACTATCGAGGATTATAGATCCCATGATTTAGGCGACCTAGCCCATATGATTTTCTTAGAAGAAAAAAACAAACACAAAAAAAGAGTAACATGACAAAATTAATTAATCAACAAGGAACAGATGGAATCGAATTTCAAGGTAATTATAAAAGACAATTACGGGAATGAAATTGAGAAGAACGAAACTTGCAGCAAGATCTCCGACGGTCTGTGCATCCTCGACTGTCCTGACGATAGCTCGCCTTGCTGGTTTTCTCCAGCTTGATGCTGATACTGCACAAATCTCTGATGCTGATGCTGCATGAATCGCTGCTGCTGAGAGAAACCAAAAATGAAGGAAAAAGTCTCTGTACAGACGGAGGTGCACCTCTAATATAGCAGAAATGCCAACCTGAGTCGGCACAACAGAAGCTGCGGTCTCAAGGCCCTGATGAACAGGACGAGAGGTGGCCAGCCTCTCGATAGTATCCCCCGAACCGAAGCGATGAGATCGTGTCTTCATAACCATCATGAAGACAGATCAAAACAAGAAGCAATTTATGAGAATGAAGCAAAAATTCAAGAAGAACAGTTTATATTCAAGGAAAGTCAATAAGCAACAATTTTAGACAAAAGGAATCGGATTAAGAGTTTTTCCTAATGTGATTGAGTACCTCCAAAAATATCATAATCCTACTGCAGGCTGTAGTGATACTCTAGTTCGAATACCACTACATAAACTCGACCTGCATGGGCCACCACTAAAAATGTATCACGACCCGCACCCACTGTGAGGGTACGAGAGCGTAACAACGCCCAGCCTACGCCGTAGTGTCGTCGGTAGAACGCTGTTCTAGGTCATAAACTATAACTAACATAATATGAATACTCTCCATAAGGAGGCCAACACAGAGGTACAACTCAATCACAATCTAAGGTAGAATGTAGCATGATGAAAAATAGATAAGAAATCCTCAACTGAGGTACAACAAAAAAAACAAAGTCTCAACATCTCTAAAATATACAACTCTGAAAATAAGACAACAGCTAAACATGAAAAGAAAGGACAGTCTAAGCTATCTACACTATACAAGGTATCATCCTGAGCAGCTGCCTGAACCTCCCCAGGGGTCCAGGTCGCGAGTGTCAACTAGACAAACTCCAAGTAAGGGTGCAGGGTTCCTCATCATCCTCTGTAAAATTTTCAACAGGTCCTGTCAGGACGGGAGCGAGCACAAAACATCTCACGCAGTTTATATCATGTTAGGAAATAAAGCATACAATAGAGTAAGGTACATGAAACGCTGAAAGAAGAAGTATAAGAAAAATAGTAGAAATTTGATAACAGGAAATATCTAAATATGATAAGTAAGAACTGTAAGCCTACTGTGATTTAGAGTACAATATGGTTATGTAAGCGGTCTAGGAAAATACAATGGTAACTCCATTGTACGTGGGTGTACAATAGACATATATAATAGTTATACAATCTTGTACAATAGGATTTGAGTACATAACCAATTCTACTCCCCCTCCCCAATCAATACACAAGGATCCACTCCAGTTACGTTATCTTGTACAATAGTGTACAATGTTATACAATGGATGTACAATATTATACAATAGATGTATAATATTATACAATAGTTGTACAATGTTATACAATAGTGTACAATGGTCTATCCCTGGGACTCATGTGATACTGAGAGTACAATATGCACAAGGAGTATACAAGGATATAGGTATTCAATAAATACAATATGGAAGTGAAACGCACATCACAATATGTATCTAGTGAATACAAAGGGATAACATCCCAAAAGGAGATCCATATAGTACCAATCCGTGATAACAATCGTGTCAGCATCAAGTACAGTAATCTAGAGCAAGAATATAAATCCAGACAAGTATGAAACGGTCAAAGAATGTACTCGCCTGGTATCTGAATGTCTGAAGTAAATGTACTGTCCGAGATGAGGTACCTGACTCCTAGTTAGAGCAACACAAGTCAAGATGTATACATGGGATGATAAATATAATCTACGATGCGTCTGTATGCTGTCTAGGTCAAAATAGACTAAAGTTAACACTTGGTCAACTCCAGTCAACTACACCAATCAACTAGGTCAACTAGGCCACTCCTAACCCCAGCAAGTCTAATAAGTCTCACTAGGCCTAACCAAGCCTAGTCTAGCAATCACACACCAATCACAAGGCTATACAAGCCAACACAAGTCACACATCAAGATACATCACTATCATGCATATTCGATAATATATATATATATATATATATATATATATATATATATATATATAAGAGAAAAGAATTAACATTTAAAGCTATGTGTGTGTGTGTGAACATGGAGGTGTACATGAAAAGAGAAATCAACACTAGTTATGAGTTTACACTACACATGGCACAAAGCTAACCCATCTACATTACACATGTATTATACTTAACATGCATGGCTACAAGTATACATCTATATACATTAGAGTAGAGACTATTTAAGTTTTAACTAACATGCATCTATACTTTACATAAATCTATATATATTATAGCAATCATTTAGAGAAGGGTTACATGGCATGGTGGTTGATATAGAGTGGGGTGTCCTTGTGCAGAGGGTGAAGTTCATTCTCAGTTTAGTTCCACATTTACATATAAACTAAAGTGAGATATCCCATAAACTGGTGTAACTAACCACATAAAATGAACCATGTTATCTGAAATCTGCCATTAAGCCAACATCCCATATGCATACAGCTCATGCATCATCTAATACTGAAATTAACTAATATTTCAAATTAAGGGGTTGAAGGTTAACATTACATTCATAGACATTTCACTATATTGAAAACTAAAATTGGCTTGGCAATAGGAAAAGGAAGGTATATATGCTTACATGGACAGTTCAGTGTTCGAACAACCTAAAATGAACTAACATTCAATCTAAATATCAGCTATGCATTGGTTCTATTTCTACATATGAAGTCTGATATTGCATTTACAATATTTATACGTTATGCATTCATATCTATCATTACATATATACCTTGCATTTATATCTAGCATTTATTATTTACTTTCATGCATGCATTGTATATCATTCTTTCATTCATGTATTTATGTATTGCTTACATACATTACATTAATTGCATTTCTACATGCTAGCATTCAACCATATATACATTAATGTAAAGAGGATACATATCATATATATATATATATATATATATATATATATATATATATATATATATATATATATATATATATATATATATATATATATATATCATTTCATTCATCTAACATATCATGCATTACATCTATTATTACATTACATTCATGCTTGCATTCATTCATCATTCATTTATTCTCTTGCACCACTATATGTACCATACATTACATACTATGGAACCTACATATTCATCACAAGTCATACTTATACATGCCTACATTAGATAGGATACTTACACCTTTTACATTATTTATTTAACCATTTACTCATGCTTGCATTCTCTATTTAATTACATAATGTATATACATTAACATGGGTTAAAATCAAATAGAACATTATATTACACACAAGGGTGCACAAGATGCATATGCCGAATAGTAACTCATACTAATAATCAATACTGTACCACCTCAGCATGAATTAAAATTTAGGATTAAAGTATGTTATAGACCTATGTGTTAGCTTTCCGAAACTTCAAACGGATCGCATTTTCGTTTCCGAAAAATCCCAGAATCGCAAAAATACCGAGAATGCGTTTGTCTTTCGTACAGCTGACACTGAAATAATTCGCCAGAAAGTTACAGAAAGAATTAGGCCTATTAATACATGTTTTTGGAAAGCTAACTTCAATACGCTTTTTCTAAAAAAACAGGAGATTAAACCGAACTTTGAGCTAGAAGTTATGATATTTCTAAGTTAGAGCTGAAATTAAAAATGTGGATAAAAATCATGACGGATTTAGGTAGTTTGAGACAAAAGAACACAAGTATATAACATAATATATCAAGAACTCACTCTCTACACTAATATATATATATATATATATATATATGAGACACTATAGAACACATCTCCAATACAAAAATATGAGATTAAACATGTAATAATTCATTCATACATAACAACAACACATAGTGTGTCCAAATTTGGGATTTTCCCACATGGACACAACCACAACACAAAGGACACTCCTATGACCTCCAAATGGACACGAAATGGACACAAATAGAGATACAACCATGGGGGTCATTCCTATGGGTTCAAAATAGACCTATATGTATGAGAAAATAAAAAAGAGAAGGGATTTATACCTCCCGGTAGATCGAATCGAAGAAAAGCCTTCCCGGAGCGACACCGATACGTAGAGATTCCAAAAGGACACGAACGAGCTCCGAATCCTCCCAAACTTGGGTAGCTTCCTCCTTGGCTAGAATGGAGAAGGAAAAAAGAAGATTTGGTGGTGAAATAGAAGAATTTGGTGGAGAAATTGCTAGGGATTGCTCTCTAGGAATTTGGGGAAGAATAAGAGAGAGAGAGTGTGGATGAGAATAATAAAATGAACTTGAGCCTATCCTCTCCCAAAGTGGCTGGCCATATGGGGCTATTTGTCCTATTATGGTAAGGTCCAAAATGCCCCCACTAACCTATTCTATGAGTATTAGGAAAGGGCTAATTGGTTGGAGCTAAATTAGTCATTCTAAAGTCTCTAATCACACTAACCTTATCCATAATAATTAATCTAACCTCTAACTAAAATATTTCTATCATGTGAACTAAAATTAATATCATGTGGGCCATGCCTAACTAGTGTGTGGGTCCCACTAGAGTCAACACTACCCTCGGGTCCCCGTTTCAAGTCGGAATGAGCTGAATTTCGAACCCGACTCAAATAACCCCAAAACAATATCATAAATAATAAAATAATATCAAAATAATTCAAAGAGATCAAATGCAAAAAATATCATTAGGCCAAAAATGATATTAAAATATCATAATCACATGGTTAGGCTCTAGGTCAAACAGTCTCTAGGGTTTCACTAGCAAAACGTCAAAACCACAAGTCATTGATTTAAATAATTTTAGAATGATTTAAAATCACCAAAAATTATATCATGAATTAAATATCATTATTAAAATAATTATAAACATGAAATTTCAAAATTACCCTCATTTGGGAAACTGGGTGCTACAGGTTGCCCTTAACTCGGCCTTACACTTTGTGAGAATCCATCCTGACAGAGCCTCCAATACAGGTCTATAGTAGGTCCAGCCAACAAACTAGAGCTATCTAGGAGGGTAAGATCCTTTTGCTACTAGCTTATTTACAAAAGTGTCCACAGCAAATGGACGAACGATTATAGATAATTCATGCAAAGAGGCACCGGGTAGCAAACCCACAGGCAGACCAGGAATGGGGACCCTAGGGCTTGTATACACCTCTTTCGTCTTTGAAGAGAAGCGAATGACACCAAGCCGGACGTTCGTTATCCCCTTGGTCAACCTCATACCCTTCCTTTCAGAATTCACCACCAACACAAAAGCGGACAGTGGAAGATGACGCTCCATCGAAGGCAGGTGCATGTGCGTTCCGCCAGTAGAAAAATGCCAATTCTCTTCGACCTTGACTACTTCTAGCGTCGAACAAAGAAGGGCATTGTCGAACAAAAATGATGGTTTCAGAAACCCTTCTCCCCTAGTGAAATATAGCATCCCCGTATTCATATGCTCCAAGAGGAAATACAAGCTCTGGTCACTACCGTCCTCTGACGAATTTGGGACTGACCTTCATCAATTTGGACCTAGACAACAGCCTTCCGATCATCAAAGTTCACCCTCGATGACATTTTCTCTGCACTTAAAAGGAGCTCACCCGATAATGCTCGAGGGAGAACCAGCGGAAGATAAAAAAGGGTAGGCAGACTCACACATTTGGATTTTTGAAACAAAACCTGCTAAACATGGGGCATTCTTACCTTCAACCGGCGGCTGGACATTAGGAGGACACTTCGGTGCCCCATCATCAGACCTGGAAGTCGGATACCTTATCGACCTTCTTTGTGCATACACCAGAAGAGGAAGCTTTGGGAGCCATCTCACCTAGGGTTTGCAAGTATGCACAAAATAGAGAAGAACAAAGCTGTTTACCATTGATTATAAAAGAACAGAACAATTATATCGGAGGACTGGACTTTTACTTTACAATACAAACTCACTCGTACAAAGAAAGCCTAGGGACGAAAACCTAGGTACAACAATTTAAGTAGGATTATTTATTTTTGATTCTGGGAGGTGACGATAGAGGCTCGGGAAAGCGACGACCGCTCTGCCTTACTCCTTGGACGATCAGACGTAGTCTTGGCTCCGGTGAATAACTGCTATATAAGATGGAAAGACTCTTCTGTGCGTGCCTTTGTCTCTCTGTGTGTCCAGCCGGGTGGAGAGGATCTCTTTCGCAAGGGAATGGCACCTTGCTATATTTTTTTTTTCGGGGATCCCTTTTGTAAGGGAATGGCACCTTGCTATTTATAGGAGTGGGGTGTCACCATTAGGGTTTGCAATGATTACCCGAAAAAGTCGGCGGTTTAGGGATTTAATTGCCATTTTCCTTGATCCTATTTTGTTGGCAATTAATCTGGACCACTAATCTTGATTGCAATGAATCTGGACAATTAATGCTGATTGTGTCAAATCCATACGGGCATTTAATGTTGATTGTCAAGAATCTTTGGAAGCTCGGATCTCCTGCCACGTATCGCGATTGCAATAAATCTGCTTTGATTCGGGTAATTATGATGATTGTACTAAATCAGGTTGTTGGGATTTGTTGACGACTCTTGATTGATTTAGTGCCACGTAGGAAACTGATTTTCTGCCATGTGTCAAAGCCGCATGAGGGTAGCTTCTTAGGTTTTGGACTGCATGAAGGTGGCAGCCGCATAGGTGACTTTTCACAATTTGAGCCTCATAGGGGTGGTTTCCAATTGAGCCGCATAGGACTTGCCACGTGTCAAGGCTGCATGGGCGTGAGCCGCATGGAGATGATCCTCATGACCTGAGCCGCATGAGAACAGCGGCCGCATAGGGTGACTGTTCATAATTTGAGCTGCATGACAAGGGTCTTCCCGCTCCGAGTCGCATGCGAGAATCAGCCGCATGGGTTGGTGGCAGCCGCATAGGGGGCTTTGTAGTTGGTGGATCATGCCAGCTGCAGAGGAGATTTTCTATGTTTCCTGAGAAATATGCCGTCACATCGAAGTTTATTATTTCAACTTTAATGTCAGAGTTATTACTTTATGTCAGAGCATTTAATGGGAGCAGTTACTTCATGGCCAGCTGTAAAGCTGCATAGGGTCACGTGATTCTTGCCTGAGCCGCATGAGGCTATTGAAAGGTTTCTGAGCTGCATGAGACTTTGATAAATTCCTGAGCCGCATGAGGCTCCTTCTGCTTTAAGCCGCATGGGCTTCTTCTGTTCTGAGCCGCATGGGCTTCTTCTGTTCTTTTTCATGCTTCTACAAGACCCCCTTCAAAGTTTTCAATTTGAAAAATTAGAATACTGTGAATAAGAAGCATGGCTATATGAGCTCTGCTGGCCGTATAGGATGTTCCTGGCCGCATGGCTTGTCTGGCCGCATAAACTCGCTAGCCGCATGAACTGCTCTGGCCGCATGGATCGCTTCTGGCCGCATGTTGTTCTCTCTGCCATGTAGGCGGCATTAATTGCTCTTGATCCATTATAATTTGGAGCCGTCTTTAGGGGGGAGAATCCCAAGGGTCGGTTCGTTAAATATTTGGATCTCGTGCTTTGATGAATCTTCTTTATGAGAGAGGGGGCAAAATTCGAGGAGTCGATTTTGCCTGCAGCATACGACCCGAAGCGGTTTATCGGTCCACGTCCCCCTCTATGTCTGCCTATAAATAGGGTGCTGTTAGGATAGAGAGACTACTTTACCTCCTTTTGTCCTCCTCTTCACTTGTCCTAACCTGCTGTTCTTCCTTCTCTGATCATCATCACCAATGGCCCCCAAAGCTTCCACAGCCGCTGCGAAGGAAAAGGGTGTGGCTTCTTCGTCAGCCCGGCGCCTGAAGTCCACCCCGACGTTCACCTCCATTGCTGGTAAGGGTTTAGGTCAGATCGTATCTTTTGAAACAAAGACGGCTCTGTTGCATGCTTTATGCACAAGCCTTTAATGCGTTCCTCGTTCTCGTTGAATCTATTCGCTTTGTATGGGCCATATGTGCGTCCCACGTCCGAGCCGCATGGGGGTTGTCTAGTGCCCGTCTAGATGCTTCACCAACTGGACCGCATGATGACCCATCGAGCAGAGCCGCATGAGTTCCTCTCAAACAGGACCGCATAAATTCGTCTGAATTGGGCCGCATGAGGCTGTGCTGCATCGAACCGCATGAGCTCCCTTGAAATGAGCCGCATAATGCTTCGCTAAGTAGAACCGCATAAGCCCACGCTAAGCAGAGCCGCATAGGCTTACGCTACTCGGTGCCGCATAAGCTCGTTTTGAAATAGAGCCGCATAAGCTTGTCTCTAAATAAAGCCGCATAAACTTATATACTACAAAAAAAGTGTCTTTCTGGGACACCAAAAATTCGTCTTAAAAAGACCCAAATTAGTCCTAAATTGTAATTTGGGACGAATTTTAGGACGGTAAGTGACAGTGCTATTAGGGTGGCGTGGCAAAAAGTTTTAGGACAAAAAATACCGTCCTAATTTGGTTTTAGGGTCGAAAAATCTAACCGTACCAAAAGAGTTTGAATTATTATATGTTTACGACGGTTTACAAAACGGTCCCAAAATAAAAGATCTTGTGACGAATAACATACGTCCTAAAAAAATTTGTCAGCGTTACAAAAGGATGTCGTTTATATCTAGGACAATTACATAACCGTCCCAAAAGTAATACTTATGAAATTATTGTTTATATTTTTTAGCTATAAAATATATAATTTAAATACACATAATTCATATGATCATGGCCGTTGTCAAGCTTGTCCTCAGATGTATTTCCAGGTATCAGAGCTCCAAGACAAGAAAAGCTTAACAACATCAAGCATTCTTTACCATTAAGTAGAAGACAACAAAATCCATATACAACTATATGTTCAATTGATAAACAACAAAAAGCTTAACATTAAGCATCCTTAACCACCATTTCTAAAATAAATCCAAAATACTATACATCACCCACAACATCAGTTACAAAATGAACCCATTGTCTCCACCATTACATACAAAATGTTGAACCCATTAAGCATCCTTTACCACCTTTTCCAAAATAAATCCAAAACACTATACCCACAACATCAGTTACAAAAAGAACCCATTGTCTCCACCATTACACCATATTTTTAGTATATCCAACATGAACCCAAAAATTAACCCAAACTTTTTATCATCACAAGATCGTCGTCCATCATTTTAGCATATCCATAATGCTTTTAAAGGACCTGCAAATGAAGATATGCCAATATATTAGCAACCTGCTAACTGTACACGAACAACCAGAAAAGAAAGACTGCATGATTCAACAAACAACTCAAAACAATGAACAAAAAATTAGAGAATACGAGACTGTATAATTCAAGAAACAACTCAAAACAATGAATGGTAGAGAGGAAATAAACTATGCTTTATCAGACATTTGAATACTACAATTCATGTCAGTCAGATATATGCTAGATACACCTTATGCATTCCAACTTTAATGTTACTTCGATATCAAAGTGAATACTCATATATTATTGGATCATTATCGGTTAAAATGTTGAAGAAGATAAAATGATGCAAGTGATAAGCAAATGATGCTTAAAATAAATGTATAGTGAATGCATGTTTCATATTCTCTTTCTGCATCTGTATCAAATTATGAAAATATTTTGAACTTGAAGATGAAAAAGGATCTAGTAAACATCACAATATTATACCGAACGAAAAATCCAAGCTGATTCTAAATAATTTCGACATTGCTTGAAGGTCTGTATAGTTTCTAATCAATCACTACAATTAAATAAAAATTAAATTTACTGCAGTGATATTTTGTGCTAACCCTTTGTCTTAAACTTACAGGACGAAATCTACTTTCCAGCAGAAACTCAAGTATTGAATGAGAAAAGAAACCAAATTTGTCACCACCATTGTTCCTTCCATATATGCAACCAGCCCAGAACATTCTACACAAGTAAGTTCCTGCTTGTTCAGAATATCAGTATAATGTCGACATGATTTGCATCTTAAATAAACTATTGAGTCAGTATTAACCTGTAGAGCAGTAACAGATGGCATACAAACTAACTCCAAAGCTTTCTTAGCATGCTCTGATGGCATTTCGGTAATAACCACACTGAAAAAGAAACTCAAAAATGATTGAACGTGTTATAGAGCTTAAACATAGATAGTGGAACTGCCACATGTATTGTGCCCCGAGCTAAACATAGAACAAGAAACGAGAAGTAAAATTCCATAAAAAATGAAATGGCATGAATTACTCAAAAAGATCACCTCAATGCCTCAACCAAATGCATTGAATCATCAGAAGAGACCTTATAGCCTCCTTTCCCTGCTAACTGCTGGTATATGTGGAAGGGACCATCCAACGAGCCATAAAATTGTGTGCTACAATATAGACAAACATGGTATAATAAGAAACAATTGCAAACTGCAAAAAGAATCATAATTCAAATATGGTACCATAATGCAAAATATTTGGAAGATCTTGACATATAAGACAGAAACTCCAACTGGATGACTCAAACTGAAAGACAAGAAAGGAACTGGCATGACTAAATGTATGTAATAAATACTTTACCATAGGGAACAGAGAAAGTTACATGTGCACTTGCACACTGGGACCCAATTATCCAGAGACAGCTTCTTACAAGAATAAAATAAGGGAATAGAGATGTTAATAGACGCCAACCTTTTCTCCAGCATGCAAACATAATGTCGGTGCTGCAGAGAGGGATTGACATTATATCATAGCTTGTAGAACCTCGAGAGCAAACTTTTATGGTGCAGCTGTTAGTTGACAGCAGCAAGGAGGAAGAAGTAGCATACGAAAGCTTCCTTGTTCTGCAACTGCAGGAATTCCAAGACCCATAAACCTCCAAAAACAGGTTTCAGCAGGTACAGGCATTCCAACACCCATAAACCTCCAAAGATAGGCATACAAGCATTTATATGATTTTGAGGGTAGTTAAATTGTAAATCCCTTAGGCCAATATTCTTCCAAATATTTTTTTATTCTTTTCTTTCTTTCTGAAATTTATTAAGTGGTTTAGAGTTTTGAATAAAATTTCATTCACATTTCTTGAAAAGGATTGTGGTTTGCAAAGATAGTTTTCCCCAGGACCTTAGTGCTAATTTTCCCAAATTTAAATTACATCTCAGTTTCCCTGATATGGCCGAGCGTTCAAAAACCTTATCCCCTCCAAATTCAAATTTGATTCAAACCAGATTTCTTCCAATCCTCACGGGAATAGTATGAATCTAAACCCTAGCATGTATATACAAGTATAAAGGAAGTAATAGCCGACCATAAAACTTGCTTGCATTTTTGTTCGTGAAGGTCTGCTAGCGAGGTAGTGCTTGAAACAGTTTCGTTTTCCTCAAATCAGGTAATCATCTTCCTCCATCTGTCATCGTTTATGATCGGAATAAAGGCCTATGTTGTTATCACATTTTATTGGGATGGAGGTATTCAAGTAAATTTCTAAGTGAAAAACTGGATGAAAATATAGGGTGATATGGGATCAAGGGAGATGTGGGTGTGTTTGAGACTTGGGTGTAGAACCTTGGGGACATATGAAGGTGTACCAACCCACACCACAGACACATGACCCTATTCAGTAGACTGATCAGGATATGTCCACGTATCCTGATACCCAGGACACACGACCCTGTGCCGATTTGTATGTTCAGCAATTGAGACCTCAATATCCTCAATGAGGTTAAACAGGATAGGTAGCAGTCCTAGGTGCAAACCACATCCAATGTTGGTTTGCACTCTGCACAGAACAGAAAGAGAGTAACCTGGGGAGGATGTCAGGACTTGTGGGCAATTGAGTGCTTGCATTCAAATAGGGGGAGTATAACCAGGGTTAGAGACTATCTGATGGTATTATTGGTAGGTACAAGGTCATACTTGTTGCCAATGGTAAACTTCAGTAGTACTGCTAATTCATGCTACTGGAGTTTTATGAGTTCTTATGATCCTACTCTGCTCACATACCCTTTCTGGGATATTACTACCATTATATATTGATGATTTGGTTAGTATTGGTAGTAATTATGCACACACAATTATTTGAGATGAAGGGTCTCGATCCTCTTCGTTACCTTCTTGGTCTTGAAGTTGATCATTCTCCTCACGGATGCCTCTCTCATAACAAAAGTTCTTTATGAGGTACATACAGAGCAAAGCTTACTGAAACTTTCACAACACCACTACCAACTCATAGTTGCATACTTGAAGGCTGGTTGGAACTTGGCAGTGATTTGCCCTCTAGTTCCCTGTGAGAGGCATTGCCAACAAGACCATCTATTTTTCTGCACAGGACAGGGCAGGAGTATGAGGGTGTCCTGGACATGAGGACAGGTACTCCCTTGGATTAGAGGGCTAGGATGCACATATGTGTAATGCACCAGTACCCACACGCTTATAGAGGATACTAGGATGAAAACCAAACTCGTAGGCGTACAAGGAAAGGGAAGTGCATTTCAGTGTAACAACTGCAAACAGCAGTTTGAAGGCCTATCCCAGCCTAGATAAGAACCCAGGTATGAGACTGCAACAAGGGACTTGGTGGCAGGTGAGTATGGGTACCAGTTGAATACATAAGTACCTATGTGTTATTATTAGAGAGGCATAGTAGTTTCAGGACCTCTTGATAGTTGATAAACATCTATACATAATCCATTGACTCATAACTGAAACAATTAGAGTTCAGTTGTTGAATGATGTCTTGGGAGATCGATCTTAAAGGCAGTTATTAGTTATTTGCATTAATTTTTACAGAAGTTGAAATATGATCTCCTTATATCCTTGACCAAGTCAACAAGCTGTTGTATTGGAGCTCAATGCAGAAGTTCTGTAGGTAGTACTAGGTAGAAATTCTACCCTGGGTTGGAGCTTTTGAAGCAGAGCATCCTTCAGGATTGAAGGTAAAATAATGACTAAATTGTTTCATGTGATACACATCTTTCTAACTGGAGTATGAAGCCCAATGGGCATATTGCCAAATGCTTTCAAGGGAGCGATAGGTTCTTTGTGAATGTATTCAAGCATAGAAGTATCTCAATATCTGCTGTTAGTTCTTTGATGCAAGATATTGTGACATTGAGTACAATGTAAAGTGTACAGTAGCTATGTGTGCCCTAGCCTGAACCAAGCCACTCAAGTACCCAAGGTAAGACAGGGTACATAGAACAAAGGGGTATTGGGCTATTTAGTATACAAATCATGGACTTCCATCTACATGGAAGATAGGACACACTAAGTGGTGTCCATGAAATATTTAAGAAGAGGGGCATGTACATATGGGTATCAGAGAAGTAGGAGGCAGTGACCAAAATGTAGTTTTTGTGTGTGTCTTTGGGTCCTTTCGAATACCGAGAATAGGTTAGGATGTCAGTAAAGGGTATTTTGAGCCATACCCGTATGGAGGGACACCCTAGGTGCAAGACTTCATATGTGTGTATCGAGGATTAATAGTAGGTAACTGTGAATTGCAGTATGGCATACAGGAGTGCTATAGCAGTAGTATGCACTAGTAGGAGAATGTAAGAGACTGAGTGTATTAGTAGGGTGAGTTAGACAAGTTTAGTTCAAGGAAAAAGGGAAAGGTACGTCACAAGTTAATATGCATATATAGCATGGTATGTTATTAAATAAATGGAGGTTACCTATATGCCTAGTTAATATGCATATATAGCATGGTGCCACACTTTCGAATCCTTGCTCCATCTGTTCTGAAGTGTTGTACCAACAGTTGGTGATCAATTGCTTTGAAGGAAAGGATATTGGATACTGGAATCCTGCAAAAAAGGGGATGTAGATGAACTTAAACTTTCATTCAGAACCCTAGTACTTTCATCAGAATGTTGAGCTGACATCAAAGATAACATTTAAGACGCTACTGATCTTTCTAGAACTGATGTTATTGAAAATGTTAGTGATACATAACAGCTATAGTCCTTGAAACCAGAAACTTCAAATGTCCAAGTGAGCTTTTAATGTAAACAAGGATTAAAAGTTTCACTTTTTGGGGAACTTTTTGTTAAAAAAAACCAGAAGTAGAGGGAAATTAAAGACCAAAATTAACAAAGTATTGGCTTTAACATAGGATGAAGTAGAGGGAAATTAACTATAGAATACAGAAGAATTGAACTAAAATGTAAAAGAGAGAAGGCAAGTTTTTTTTTAAGATGAAGAAAGGAAAGAAGAAAATCACCCACACGTGCAAAATTCCCGTACGAACACATATGATGCATATTACTCTCTCCTTTTCCCTTAAATTGTTCTCAAATGCTTGCCTTGCTGTGTATTGAGGTTGGATTTTGTCAATAGTAGTAAAAGACTGAGTGGGAAAGGTAGTGAGGAGGTGAAACAGAGAAAAAGGGTTCCATTAAGCACAAGAGTTATCTTTGTTTTATTTTGTAAAGGGACTACTGATTTTGTACCACTAATCATTGTTTATGATCTTCAAACAAAGGGTACACATCAAATACATTAAGGACATATAATAGCCACCTCAAATTAAGAGACTTGTAAAGTGCACCATGTAGAACTATTGCTCTGATTGAATTATTGCTCTTGTTTAAGTATTATGGCAACAAGATGATGCCTGCCGCACCCTGCACCTGAGGCAAGTTCCTAGGCACCATATTAAACAACTTTCATGCTCACACCGACATCCAGGAATCTGAGATACGCTAATGGATATAACTTTCAACTCCTATGATACATCCTCTAACTCTTAGTTGACAGACTGGGAGCCCGTAAATCCATAACTGCAATTACCTAAACAATGTATGAAATATCTACTTACTACAGCCTTTCCTAATTGGAGGTCTATCCCGAAGAAGCAGGGATACTTCTAAGGAGTAAAGTTCGATTTGCTGGCTAAAAATGAAAAACCACTATAAAACTATGTCACAGAATGAGAGAATGTTCTATGCATACTAACAAAGGAACACCAATAAGATAGTTCACCAATTAATCCCATTGTCTGAGACAACCAAAATATGCTGAGCTTATCCACAAGAATTTTGTAGTTAGTACTTCTAGACAAAGCCAGTATTGGGTATTTCGTAGCTTCTTAAAGGAAAATAAGTGGTCCTTTCAGCATGTTGCATCAATTATGTAGAAGATAGTTATCCTTACATTTTATATTTAGTCGTGTTAGTCTTACATCGAAAAATTACTAGAAAGGGTTGAGTCACCCTTGCCTATATATTGTACTTTCCATTTACAAAAAAATCAAGTTAATCAAGTTGAGCCAACTTTTTAACAAATTGTTATATATAATGTGAAGGGTAATTTTGAATAACTGGCAAGATACTGGATGCCAGGATATCCTAGCATGGCATGAAGGATATTCCAGAAGATTGTAATATTTACTACGGCATGAAGAATAACATCCTCTAGACAACCAATATTCTCTTTTAACTTCCATATAACGTACAAAAGTGCGTTTTCTATCTATTCAATGTGATAAAGTTATGTTGGGATATCTCATTGTGCTCAATGAAAGTTGTTGAATATATTCAACACAAGAGAGCTAACTTGACAGAAGCAGGAAACAGACTTGAATTTCATATATGAACACAAGAGTAGACAACCAGAAGGATGAGGAATGTCTCCCAGGCTCTGGGTCAAATAAATACAAAGAAAAAGAGAGTGAATAATGTGGGTTGTTCCAATCTTTAGCAAGATATCAGAAGGTTATGGGAGTCTCTCTGCAGCTATACACCTGTAATGGTGATCATATGGATTGAAAATGAACTTTCTGAGCTTTGTAGGCTGGCTTATAGTTGCTCCGAGGGACGGGAGTCGATCTCCGGGTCCGTAACAACCACCATGATCATCTTGGTTTCCATCTTTGGACATAGTTTAAATGTTGTAAATATCCTTGGGAGGGAGTGGAGAGGTTATATATACACCAAAGCAGGGGAGGAGATGATCAATATTAAGCATTTGAACTAAAAACAACATGACAAATGATGAATCCAAAGTTGCTCCCTTCAAGATTGATCAAGAACAACATCATACATTATGTGAATATGACAACGGACAAGTTGTGCGGAGTCCTGGAACAAAATGTCAGACAATGTGTTGGGAGATGTCGTTTGTCAAGTGAAACATGTATAGCTGATGAATTAATGCGACATAGGTGTTCCCGATTTAAGAACAGTTTGGCAACTCTAGAGGGGGGGTGAATAGAGTATATATGTATAATGACCAATTAAAAATTAACTCTTTCACTAACAATGAATAATCAGAGTAAAATACGGAATGTAAATGAAAGACAAGAGAGCATACGCAAACACAGCAATTTTAACCTGGTTTCCCTCGTGGAGGACTAGTCCAGGCCTGAGAACTCTAGCTCAGGATTAAATCCACTATTTGTGAAATAGTAGCTTACAACCCGTGCCTTTACTTCAGAAGAGCACGTCAACTTCTTACAGAGAATCGCAGTGGCGATTTGCTTGGAATTGTCCAAGCGATTTCTTCACTCTTGCACAAGAATCCTAAATGAGAGATGCTGAGCACTCGAGACTTAGGAGGCTTGTGGCTAGTAGATGAGAAGGGTATGGCTTATAGAGCTTGTAGGAGAGAAGAGAAGAGAAGATTGAGTGATTCAAAATGAGAGAATTCATGCCCTATTTATACTGATTTTAGGGACAGAATTCGGCCAGAATTCGGGTAAGGAAATTCAAAAATTTGGCCGTTGGACAGCTAGCAAACAGCTAACCCTAAAATTAGGGTTCCTGATTTCTAGGGGACAGAGTTCGGCCCGAACTCTGTGTGGAGGCAGAGTTCGGCCCGAACTCTGTCTCCAGAGCACAGAATGGTCCTAAGAGGGACTTGTGGGCAATTTGGTTTTGGTGGAGCTTGGGATTTTGGGTAGGCTTGTAGACTAAGTTCCAAGAGCTCAGCATAACTCAGAGTACATAAATCTAGACTCAATGAAATCATAAAATACAGACTCCAGAACACACTGAGAGCTGAAGACTGAGCTGTCATCTGTCTTGAACTGAATGCAGTCGTCGTGTGTCGTATTGAATTAATACAAGTATTATTTGGTCAATGTAGTCAATATTTGGTTGACTGTGACTTTGTGTCAACAATCTCCCCCATATTGATAATTGACAAAATAATATATGTATATTTCAATATTCATACCTGGACACAGTTGATTGTAATATAGCTCCATAGCTCCCCCATAAACGATGCCTGAGCTAAGCGAAAATAGCTCCCCCATAAATCATGAGCGGTGTCGAGCTAGAAACTAGAAACTATAGCTCTCCCCCGTACAAAATGCATAGTACCTGTGATCTGATAGATAATATTTTCCAGAGCAAGAAGCACAGATATACACAGATATACGAATGCATAGAACCAGTAATAGTTTCCCAAAACAAAAAAATACATATGTTTTCTCCCCCTTTTGGCAGTTAGCAATATAAGAAGCAATGAATAGTAATGCAACCACACTAAGAGAAGAAACAGTATAATTTTAAGCAAAATAAGCACTGACAGAGAATGATAATAAAGATAGATAATGTCATCCACCAAACCAAGTGGCCAACTCATAAACAGAGTACATAAAACCAGCTACATAAATCCATGATAAACTAAATAACTGAAAGCAAAAGTAACTAAGATCATCAGCAGTAGCAGCAGCAGATAGTAGCCAATCTCCATCATGGAGCACGAGAAGGTCCTGGAACATCTGATAGACCATGGAAGGAGCGACGAGGGTCCACAAAAGCATCATCCGGATCCATGTAACGCATAACCCACGGATCATCAATGCGATAACCCGCGCGCGCTGGATCCCTCTCCATGGGAATGTGCAGATGCTGAGACAGAGAGTACCGGATATCATGCAGAGAGTTGCCGAGAGCACTCATCTGCAGAGTGGTACGATAGTCCAGCTGTGTCCAGCGATCGTCCTCAAGAGTAAAACGATCCCGGAGCATGGTCTGAATGGACTCAAGAGTGGCAGGTGGAGGTGGTGCATCCTGACCAAAAGGAGGGGCGTCAGGCTCCTCATCAGCAGAATGCTCAGATGACTCAGAAGCAGCGACAGGCTGAAGGCGTCGTGCTTTGGATAGAAAAGCAGGTGCAGGCAGGAACGGACAATCATGGATAGGAATGATGAAAGCACGAAAAACTAAAGGAAGATAGAGAGGATAAACCAAAGCTCTTGGTTTCTTCCGACAGTTGATCATCCAATCCATCATAGTCCGTGGAAAGTTGAATGGAATACGATAGTGGAGATGATATAAGGCGGAGATCTCAAGATAAGTGACTTCATCTGTTGAGCCAGCCTTGGGTAAGATGGTGTTAAAAACCATTCGGTGAAGCTCATAGAAGTAGGGGTTGAGATGCTTGGCCATAAGTTTGCGAGGACTTATGTTGGGAGCACATAATTCCTCCTTGAATCCTTCAAGAGAAGTATCGCCAACAAATTGAAATTGACGTGCTTCCACAAGTTTATTCCAAGTATCAAGATTAACAAGATCAAGAAAATCCCCCAACTCAGAATCATTGAAGGCGATGTCAATACCGGCAACCCGGGAATAGATGTGTGTTGCATCAAAAGTTAAATTGCAATAGAACATTTGGATTGCACTACGGTAGATGACAGAATTTGAAGCAACTAAAGCATCCAAACAAAGATCATGGAATAAAGACTCATATTGAGAAAATATTGTGAAATTGATGGGATGGCCCCCAAACACCGGACGAGTCCTAAAATCGCTAAACCATTCATTAGAGGCGTCTAGCGATACAAATAGACGGTCGTCGTATGTGTTAGGGTCATCGGGACTCGGCGGATTGAACAACGGATGAATGGGGTGTTGTTCAACTACTTGTTCAATCGGAGGAGGAGGATTCGAAGAGGAAGCACCCTCGGTTCGGATCCTCTTCCCGCGATTGGGCAAGCGTGGAGCCATTTACAAGAAATTGGATAACTTGAAATAGAGAGAAAGAGAGAGTTATACCTGAAAATAATGTCAAACAGTTGAAGAGAACGTTGAAAAACCCCTTTCCCTTGATTTTGAGAAGAAATAGAGTCCTCTAGATCAAGAACTAGGGTTAGGGTTTGGAAGGAAGAAGATGGAAGAGGTGGAGAAGAAGGAAATATGGGAGGAAAGAGAAGGAATCCCGACATAAAGTAGGGCTTTGTCTTTGGTCGGGTGAAATATTGACCATAGGATTAGAAAAGATCCAACGGTGGAGCCAGATCCCGATTCTGGAACCTAGGTACCGAACTCGGCCCGAACTCTGATAGGGGCAGAGTTCGGCCCGAGTTCTGGTTCAATAGTCCAGAACTGAAAATAGGCAAAAGTCAGGAAGAAAATGTTTAATAAATAAACAAAATGATAGTCGGGGAAAACAAAGAGTGTTGAATGCAAATAAGAGGTATACAGAAAGTAGAATGAACTTTTAGAAAATGTCAATTAGGCAATATTAAATCGAAACAAGCCATATAATAAATAAGGACATATACTGCAGTTCAATAGTCCAAATTTGCCATGGGTTAGCTGCAGGGGCCGGATCCCAGCTAGCGGTAGTCCTGAAGACTAGTGCACCGTGTCGCTTAGGCTTTTACGCCTTGTTGTCAGAAGGGCCCTTTCGGCTTGTACCCATACCAAATTCTTCGTAAAGGAATCACAATATACTCGATATTTACGCAGGTGAGTTTCAATTTATGACTGCTTCATCTAAGATTCCAAGTTCACGACAAAGAAAATTAAAGCGCTCTTCGGATAGTGGCTTAGTAAAGAAATCTGCTAGCTGATGATCAGTGTCAATAAATTCTAAGTTAATCGTGCCATTTTGCTGATGATCACGCAAAAAGTGGTGTCTGATCTCAATGTGTTTAGTGCGTGAGTGACAGACAGGGTTCTTAGTCAAATTTATGGCACTAGTATTGTCACAGAATATAGGAATATGTATGAAAGATAACTTATAGTCTTCAAGGGTTTGCTTCATCCACAGAATCTGTGCACAACAACGCCCAGCTGCTATATATTCAGCTTCTGTTGTGGATAGTGCGACAGAGTTCTGCTTCTTGCTAAACCATGAGACTAGAGCCTTTCCTAACAAATGACACGTGCCGCTCGTACTTTTACGGTCGACCTTGCATCCAGCAAAGTCAGCATCAGAGTAACCGATGAGGTCAAATGATGTTGACTTGGGATACCATAGGCCCACTGTAACCGTACCCTTAAGGTATCGAAAGATACGCTTAACCGCAGTCATGTGAGATTCCTTAGGATTTGCTTGATATCTAGCACATAGGCAAACACTAAACATGATATCGGGGCGACTAGCAGTTAAATAAAGTAAGCTGCCTATCATACCTCGATACTTACGTTGATCAACAGGTTTGCCGCTCTCATCTGGTTCGAGTTTGGTTGAAGTAGCCATTGGCGTGCTAAATGGTTTGACGTTGTCAAGGTCGAACTTCTTCAGCATGTCCTTGGTATACTTCGATTGACAGATGAAAGTTCCATTTGTCAGTTGCTTTACTTGCAGGCCAAGAAAGTAGTTGAGCTCTCCCATCATGCTCATCTCAAATTCTGTCTGCATACACTTGGCAAATTCTTGACAAAGAGTTTCATCAGTAGATCCAAAAATAATATCATCAACATAAATTTGAATTAATAGAATGGTGTCTTTGAAAGATTTGATAAACAGTGTAGTGTCAATTTTCCCTTTAGAAAAACCTTTCTCAAGCAGGAAGCTGCTTAGCCTTTCATACCAAGCTCTGGGAGCTTGTTTAAGGCCATAAAGCGCTTTCTTTAGCTTGAACACGTGGTCGGGAAATTTGTGATTTTCAAAGCCAGGGGGTTGTTTGACATAAACTTCCTCCTTAATAAAGCCATTCAAGAAAGCACTTTTAACATCCATTTGAAATAATTTAAAGTTCTGATGATTGGCAAAAGCACAAAGCATCCGAATGGATTCTAGTCTAGCAACAGGAGCATATGTCTCATCGTAGTCGATACCTTCCTCTTGGTTGTATCCTTGAGCTACTAGACGAGCTTTGTTACGTGTGACTGAACCATCTTCATTTACTTTGTTTCTAAACACCCATTTGGTACCAATTATTGAGTGATTAGCCGGTTTAGGAACTAGTTCCCACACTTGGCTTCTCTCAAATTGGTTGAGTTCTTCTTGCATAGCAGAGATCCAAAATTCATCAGTAAAAGCTTCAGAAATGTTTTTAGGCTCTACTTGTGAAATGAAGGCAGTGCTAGCAACAGAGTCTCTTAATGATGATCTAGTAGTAACTCCACGTGAAACTTCACCTATGACTAAATTTTCTGGATGAGAAGGTTTGAATGAGAATTTCTTAGGCAAACCCTCCAGAGAATTAGTTTCAGTTGAAGTATTCATTGGAGTAGAGGAAGTTGATGGCACAACATCATCATCAAGAGTACTTACTGTACTGTTATCTTCATCAAAAGTCACATTAGTTGACTCCTCCACAATAAGTGAGCGTTTATTGAAAACTCTATATCCTTTACTTTTGGCAGCATAACCAAGAAAGATACCATCGTCAGCTTTGGCATCAAATTTGCCTAAGTTGTCTTTGGTGTTAAGGATAAAACATCTGCAGCCAAAAACTCTGAAATAAGAAACATTTGGGGTTCTCCCAAACCAAAGCTCATAGGGTGTTTTCTTCGAAATGGGACGAATAAGCACCCTATTCAAAATGTGGCATGCTGTACTTACAGCCTCTGCCCAAAAATATTTCGGAAGAGAAAATTTATTTAGCATGACTCTAGCCATATCGCCAAGAGTCCTATTCTTCCGCTCCACAACACCATTTTGTTGAGGAGTTCTAGGACAAGAAAATTCATGATCAAAACCATTTGCATTACAAAAACTTTCAAAATCTGAATTTACGAATTCGCCTCCATGATCACTTCGGATTCGAGTAATCATGTAGCCTTTTTCGTTTTGAACTTTATTTACAAAAACTTTGAAAACAGAGATAGCATCGCTCTTATTAGCGAGAAAGAAAACCCAAGTAAATCTCGAAAAATCATCAACAATAACAAAAGCATATAGTTTGCCACCAAGGCTAGCTATTCTACTAGGACCAAATAAATCCATATGGAGTAATTGCAAGGGTCTAGTAGTACTTACAGAGTTGATGGAATGAAATGAGGATTTAGTTGCCTTGTTTAGTTTACATTCGGCACATACCGTGTCCTTTTTGAATGTGATGTCAGGCAATCCTCTCACTAGCTTCTTGGTAGAAAGCCTGGATATAGCATCCATGTTGGCATGACCGAGACGCTGGTGCCAAAGTAGTCGTTCGTCTTTGTGGGCATATAAACATCTACCTGCATTGTTAGTATTTATAGAGAGATAGAAAATATATATATTGTCCTCTCTTTTCCCTTCAAAAGCAATGTCTCCTGTTGACCTATCGTAGATGTAGCAACAGTTTTGTCCAAAGTTAATATCATATCCATGATCAGCAAGATGGCTAATGCTGAGCAGGTTATGCTTTAACTCGGTCACTAGGCAGACATCCTTTATAACAGGAGAAGGAGGATGACCAATGATACCGTTACCTATTATGTGCCCTTTGAGATTGTTACCGAAGGATACGTATCCTTCTCTTTTCATCGATAGTGATGCAAAAAGATTTGCGTCTCCCGTCATATGTCGCGAGCATCCACTATCGAGAATCCACTTACTCTCAGTTGAGGAGGAAAGGTCCACCTACATCAAGAGTAGATGTGACCTTTGGTACCCATTTTCTCGAGGGTCCTGAAAAGTTAGTTTTTGGAAACCAAGCATATATTTTCTTGTCTACCAGTCTTCTAATTCTACACTGTGGTGAGATGTGTCCATGTTTTCCACAGTAAGTACAGATGGCATTTTTATTTATACTGGGAGCATGAGAATGATATCTATGAGCAACAGGATGAGGATGATTTTGAGAGTTAGCATGGTAATGATGACTATGCTTAGAGTGAGTTACATGATGATTATGTCTGTGTGTCATAGCATGATGATATTGACTGTGAGGAGTGGCATGCTGAAATTGTCTATATGGCATAGTGTGATGTTGTGGCATGATATGATGATTTTGCTTATGTGGCATAACATGATGATTTTGTCTACGTGGCATGGCATGTTGATGAGGTATGGTATGATGACTTTGTCTATGTGTAGAGTGATATTGGTTGTGTCTTTGTGCAATATGATGAGTATGGGGAGTATTTTTACGTGCATGCGGTTTGTGAAAGTTTGTGTATATAAATGCATGGTTATGTGCTGTATGAGGGTGATGTGGTTGACTAGCATGAGTGATGTTGTGCTCATGTGATTGGGTTTGAGGTTTAGCAACCTGTTTTCCCAATTTGATTTCTAATCTTTTAGAAACAGCTTGTAATTCATCAACCTTAATATTTAAGCCATAAATCTTAGTCATAGAAATCTTGTGTCTACTCTTTTCTTCAGCAAGCAATGTGTTGAGAGTAGTGATGTCTTGAGTTTGTTGCTCAATGCGTGCTTCAGCATCATGTAAGCTTAATTTAAGCTTGGATACTTCATCAGTGTCATTTGTGGGAGATGTGTTTCTAACATTATTAAGAAGCAAGGAAATTCTTTGTATCTCATCTTCTAGACTTTTGATTTTGTCCTTGGCATGCTTGTATTTACCGATAACCTTTTTGTGATCATCAAGTAAATCGGTGAAAGCATCGCCAAGTTCATCAAAAGAGAAGTCATCTAAAGTTTCGTTTGATACCTTGGTGGAATTTGCCATGAGGCAAACATTTGCTTTGTCTTGAGGAGAGTTCTTTTCTTCCTCGGAGTCACTTGCTTCGCTTTCATGCCAGATGCTTGTGTTGGCATATCTTTTTGATGAGTTCTTCTTGTAGGGCTTTTCATACCGGTTGCTCTTCTTTAAGAGCGGACAGTCTCTTCTGACGTGTCCAGTCTTTTTGCAACCATAGCAAGTTGGCTCTTCTTCATCGTCTTCTTGTGGTTCCTTCTTTCTTTGATTGAAGCGAAGGAATTTCTTGAAGTTACGTACCATGAGAGCTTGGTCTTCATCATCTGAGATATCGTCTTCAGTCTCATCGTGATCAACCTTTCGTCGATGGACTTTGAGTGCTATCTCCCTGGTCTTCGGAGCAGGCTCTTCGAAGTCCTTGAGGTCAAGCTCGTGAGTCATGAGCTTGCCCATCAAAGTCTCCATAGACATACTTGTGAGATCATTTCCTTCTATGATGGCTGTCACCTTAGGGTTCCAAATCTTTGGTAACCCTCTGAGTAGCTTGCGGATCTTCTCATGGTTTGAGTACTGCTTACCAAGCGAGGATAACGGGTTGATGATGTCGAGGAATCTTGTAAACATTTGAGTGATCGTCTCATTTGGCTTCATCTTAAAGGCTTCGTACTCTTGAGTGAGACGGCTTATCTTTGATTCCTTGACTTGAGTGGTTCCTTCATGCGTCACTTCCAGAAGTCTCCATACTTCATGAGCAGTGGTGCATGTAGAGACCCTGTTAAACTCGTTCCTGTCTATAGCACAGAATAAAGCATTAATAGCCCTAGCATCTAGACTTGCCTGTTTCTTCTCCTCGACAGAATATTTGTCGTGTGGCTTCTCAATGAGGTCACCATCGACAACTATTCTGGCGGGCTTTTTGTAACCGTCAGTTACGACAGTCCACAGGTCAAAGTCTAGAGACTTCAGATAAAAACTCATCCTTGTTTTCCAATATGTGTAGTTAGTCCCATCAAATAGGGGAGGCCTATGAGTGGACTGACCTTCACCATGATTGGAGATCAAGGATTGTGTGGTTGCCATGGATCAGCTCTTAGGATGTTAGTCCTTATAAAGAGAACAGAGCTCTGATACCAATTTAAGAACAGTTTGGCAACTCTAGAGGGGGGGTGAATAGAGTATATATGTATAATGACCAATTAAAAATTAACTCTTTCACTAACAATGAATAATCAGAGTAAAATGCGGAATGTAAATGAAAGACAAGAGAGCATACGCAAACACAGCAATTTTAACCTGGTTTCCCTCGTGGAGGACTAGTCCAGGCCTGAGAACTCTAGCTCAGGATTAAATCCACTATTTGTGAAATAGTAGCTTACAACCCGTGCCTTTACTTCAGAAGAGCACGTCAACTTCTTACAGAGAATCGCAGTGGCGATTTACTTGGAATTGTCCAAGCGATTTCTTCACTCTTGCACAAGAATCCTAAATGAGAGATGCTGAGCACTCGAGACTTAGGAGGCTTGTGGCTAGTAGATGAGAAGGGTATGGCTTATAGAGCTTGTAGGAGAGAAGAGAAGAGAAGATTGAGTGATTCAAAATGAGAGAATTCATGCCCTATTTATACTGATTTTAGGGACAGAATTCGGCCAGAATTCGGGTAAGGAAATTCAAAAATTTGGCCGTTGGACAGCTAGCAAACAGCTAACCCTAAAATTAGGGTTCCTGATTTCTAGGGGACAGAGTTCGGCCCGAACTCTGTGTGGAGGCAGAGTTCGGCCCGAACTCTGTCTCCAGAGCACAGAATGGTCCTAAGAGGGACTTGTGGGCAATTTGGTTTTGGTGGAGCTTGGGATTTTGGGTAGGCTTGTAGACTAAGTTCCAAGAGCTCAGCATAACTCAGAGTACATAAATCTAGACTCAATGAAATCATAAAATACAGACTCCAGAACACACTGAGAGCTGAAGACTGAGCTGTCATCTGTCTTGAACTGAATGCAGTCGTCGTGTGTCGTATTGAATTAATACAAGTATTATTTGGTCAATGTAGTCAATATTTGGTTGACTGTGACTTTGTGTCAACACCGATGACTACCTTGCTGGAAAAGTGGGGTTTAGATCACTAACCCCTTTGTGTACAAATTGATTGTAGCTTCGCTTTCACACTGAAAGTGACACAGGCAGTGAGTTGTATATACTTTGTAGATTTTAGTCGAAGCTGAAGTAACGTATTGTACTCCCCCCACCCCACCCATGAATACTACTTGTGTGACTTGGGTCGAGACAACATTGCCATCAAGTATTGAACATCAGTTGCCATCAAGAATTTTGTAGTCTACATCCTAACAGCCCATTAATATTTATACTTGAAATCACTGGAAGTTACTCTCTATTTTTTTAACAAAGGAAAGGGGGGTCAAAAGGATACTCTTCTCCTTCCTCCCAAAGGAGACAGAGAGAGATGTATGGGGAGAGAAATAAACGGAGAGTGAAAGAGAATGGTGGGGAGAGTAGCTTACTATGGTCGACTCCGGTAGAGAGATTTAGAGGCGGTGGGGTCCTCGAACGCTGGACGCTCGACTAAAACTCGCGGAGGCTGGTCGTCGGCCAGCGGTGTCTGTCGGAGCCTACGGCTAGGGTGCGGCGGCTCACCAACAGGGAGGCACACTCTTCTCACGACGGCAGGCGGACGGAAGCGACGCGGGGTCGGGTGCATAGGAGGTGGTGGCTCTGGACAGAGCTGGAAGGAGACCCCGGCGTCGAGGGTTTAGGAAGGTCGGGAAGGAACGGAGAGGTTAACGATAGTAGATTCGTACGATAGGAAAAGGCCGAGATGGCCAAGCTTCGGTTGGCCGCGGCGGGGGAGGATGTTGGCCGCGGCGGAGGAGCACCTAGGTCAGAGAGAAAGCAGCAGCATCCAGTTTTTGATCGAAAAGAGAGAGAGAGAGAGAGAGAGAGAGAGAGAGAGAGAGATTTAGGTTATTTTGATATTGAGTTCTGAAAGTTTTGGGATGGACGGTCTAGATTAAGCCATCCGATCGAACGACTAAGATGAAAACATATGGAGGTAAAATTTCCCCCATAAAATTTGATAATTAGCTGCCAAATGTGTGGTATTCCCGCCGACCTATTTGGGATGGACATGTGTATTATTTGGAACAGAAATTTTTATTAGTCCCAAATAGTGATCCATTTTCACAATCTGGCCAAAAAAAATACATCTTTTTGTTACTAAAAAATATAGCCGTCCCTAGAACTATACTTTTAGGACGTTTTAGACTTGTGTTCTTTATAGTGTCGTCCCAAAAATATACTTTTTTTGTAGTATGTAAGCCAAAGCACTTGGTAGTTTCGTTTTAGCCATCTTTTGATTTGTATTTTTTTCCTTCTTCAGTGAATCTGCCAGTGAATGTTGCTAGAGAACTTCTGGTGGGGCGTGCCCAATCTGCTATAGGCTATAGGTACGATCATATAGTCGAGTATATGACGAACCAGTTTCCAAAAGAGCCTTTGGGGAGGCTAAATGCTATCAAGAAGCAGTCTTTCACTTCCTCTGTGCCATGATAAACTCGGGGCAATTAGATAAAGAATACCTGAAGCCTGCGTTCCTCTTTGGGGATGCTCTGTCTTTGAAGGACACCCGGGCGCTGGATATATCCGAGAGCTGGGACTTCACTCTTGATGAGGTGGAGATCCATATCCCTCCGATAGAGCATCATTTTCCTCTGTCTTGGTTCAATATGCTACCGTTAGATAGAAATATGATAGACTCGTCGACTCCCAGCAAGTCGGGGATGTTTATGGGAAACATCCATTACAATAGGAATTTGGGGTCAGCGTATCCGGGAAAGGAACCAGTCAGTCGGTACATGATGGGACTTGCTCCGGGTACCTTCATAAATATTACGGGTCCCAATTTCATGTTCACCCAAGCTGATACCTTCTTGAACCAGCTTGCTCAAAAATGGTCTTATCATGTTGGCCGGTTGGCATTGGTGAACTGGATAAACCCTATCCCTTCATGGGCCAACTTGACCACGTGGATTCTGCGGAAGTATGAGGCTTTCCTGCATGAGATCGACCTTTACCACGCCATTTGGGGCACCTGTCATGGTCTGCCCATAAATAAACCGTTGTTCATGGCTCTCCTGGAGATGTTCAACCGGAGGACGGGTACCTTCTTCACGCCCGGAGAGTAGCTGGGACTTGCTCTTCATGAGATGTACGTTGTCTCCAAGCTGCCCTGGGGGAGGAAGTCTTTGAAGTGTACACCCCTACGAGCGAAGAGCTCGAGGATTTGGATCGAGAGTTCTTGGGCTTTGTTACCGTGTATCGGGAATTGCTATGTCACCACAGTACTTGTCATCAGACGGCTATCAAGAAAGACAGTAGCTCGGAAGGGATCACTCCTCACACCACCACTTGGGTCGCATATCTTTTCACACTCGGTGCCTCAGGCCGGGTTTCTTTCCGAGATCCTCAGACTCGTGAGGAGGTACAATACTTGGTGTCGACTGCCAAGAGATCGAGGTCTACGGGCGACACCTTTGGGAGTAAGACTGACTCCTTTAGTTATTTTTATCATAGTACTCAGCGACTGTCGGAGAAGGCGCTCCTTACGAGATTTCTGATGGTGTGGCTGTAGAACTGCGTAGTTTCCGGAGGGGTGGGTTTTATTGAGAGGATCAGTTGCCACTTTATCCTTCCCGCCGTAAAGCTGGTTTTTAGGGTCAAATTGGCACTTCTTCCGGCCATGGTATGCAGCATACACCATGGCCTTCGCGCCTTTTCGTCGAAGGTCATCGCCCGTGACACGGTAATGGAATTTGAGCGCGTAGAACTGCCATACCATTATCTAATGGGGTGGCTGCTAATGCACTGCCGGTCTTTGATGAGGCCTGGTGGAGAAGATGGCGTTATAGCTGATGACGCTTTCATTTTTCGATTCTACCATCAGCCCTGGGAGTATAGCACTATGCCAGCCTGTCGAAGAGTACTGGCGAGAGTGGATGGATATGACTTTTTTGTGTCCGTACCTTGTTTTACTGCTGAAGAGATGAGGAGCGCACATGTTGATGGTACCGAACCCCCTCTCCTATTACCTGAAAAAATGCTTCTTTGGCTGCGTAATATCCGCCCAGCGCACCTGGTATATCGTAATCGCAATAACGTCTACTTAGAGCCCTACTTGCCCAGCAGGTTTTACCGCTAGTTCGGGTATAGCCAACTATTTTTGGATAGTCCCAGCTCTTGCCTGGGCTTTGAAGGTAGCGTCTTGGACGGTATCAGGGCATGACATTATTACGACACGATTCATACTCGAGCCACCTTTTCAGTCCCTGATGGCGAGGTGCTAGGGGAGATTTTATATATGGCGGCCTTATATCATGTTATAGCTAACAAGCCTTCCGTCAGTTTTGATCCGAGTACCAGTTTTATCGTGGGTACTGGCTTGGAGGAGAAGCCCCAGGGGTCTAAAAAAGGAAGAGAAAGGCGAACACAGTTCCCGTGCCTGACTCGGAGTCCACCACTCGGACGAAGAGAATGATGAGCATGATACATATAACTCTTCCCTTCCGGTGGAAGATGTTCAGGCTGAGCAGCCGCCTATTATGTCGGATGAGATGGTGGCGGATCAGCCGCCTGTTGCACCTGGCCCTGTGTGAAAACGTAGCAGGCAAATCTCCCCTGTTGGCGGTATTCCTTACTTCCGAAAATGGGCTGCGACCAGACGTCGCAGTTTAAATATAAAGAAGAGGAGCAAGGACGTCGACCCCGCTTCAGAGGTAAATCGAGCTACTACTTTCTTTATTCAGTTCTCATTTTCTACTGAACTTTGGCCTTAATCATTTTCTTTTCCTTTTGTAGGCGTCATAGGAAGAGGAATCTCACAAACCGGCCACTGTTTCTGAAGTCGATCCAGCCCTGGACACTTTGATCAATGACATGTGTGCCGAGATTATTTCTGTCGGGGCTCTCTTGATTGCGACTGAGGGATCTCACGTTGTTGAGGTCACGACTCGAGATGACGGGGGCTCCGATGAACCTGTCCACGAAATTTCTGAATTCCATCAAGGTGACGTTGTTCCAATCGTACCTCCTTCCGAGGCGGCTAGGGCAGAAGACCCAGCCGAATTCAGCTTAGAAGTTACTGGTGAGGGGACTATGGCGGTTGTGAGCGAATCTCAGCCTACACAACCCTCCCCTGGTAAGATAAGCCAAATTTTGACTAATGAGGAGGCCTATTCGCTCTATTATCACATCCTTCGGGTTACGTTAATTGATGGTTGCTCTGGACATACAGGTCCTGCCCTTTCAGTGCCGATGACGGACATTGTTAAGGTAGGCTCTGGTAGCGGGGCTTTGGTGGAAGGGAGCGTGCCCCTTCCTCTTCCGACTTATCTTGAGGGGCCTCTCACCGGATCGAGTTCGGGAGGTCATATGGCGGCACAGCCTAGACAGGGACTAATGGTTCCTGTATCTTTCTCTGCTCGTATGACTTTGGGGGTTGACCTCTCAGCTTTATCGAGTATCTAGATTGTTCGGGCCGCGAAGAAAGAATTGGTCGCTGTTCAAGCATCCTTTCGCTCAGAATTTATTTCCCTTGTGGCAGGGGCGACAAGTTCTGTTGCGTCTTCTTAGACACTACCAGCCGCACTTCCTTTGATACCATCCTCTACGAAAGTTCTGGATGAGGTGTCACAGGATGTGGTTGATAGTTTCTACCGCCATTTGAAGAGAGGAGTAGAAGCTGCTGTAGAGCGGAGGACCCCTTTCGTCTTGGCCCGACAATACACCCAAGGCCAAGTTGACATTCTCAAAACCCTTCCTGGCGGGGAAGGGATAGCTGCGCTTCTGGAGCCCAAACTGTTGGAGGCTGATCAGCTTGTGGCCCAATTTCAAGTGCTGTGACAAGCTGATTTGTCTGCAGCAATTGATCAGGAGCGGGGGTTCCTCACCACCGCCCTGGAAAAGATATGGCTCGTACGAGATACATCTAAGCCGGTTATAATAAAGGACCTTGGTGACCTGTCTCTCTTGTACGACCAGTTGAGCCACCGGAGCGAGGTTTGTAGGGATTAGGAAGCGGCCACCTCCCAGGGAGTAATCGATACAAGGGAGCAGATTCTCGAACTTCAGAAGAAGCTGGCCTTCTTAGAGTCTGAGCTTGAAGCTTCTCGTGCGGAAAAAGAGATGATTATTCAGGAGGCCGAAAGGACTTCCAGATCTTCTGCCAACCTGGAACGTGCTCTGAAGAAGTTTGATGAGGGCTGGCGGGTTCACGCGCCCCTGGAAGATGCGGCACTGCTGACTCAGGAGGCTGAACGTCGGGCCAAACAAAGGTTTGAGCGGTCGACTGTCTTGTTGAGGGACCGTCTCAGGGCACTATGTATCGCCGAACAATAGTCGGCTTTTTTCCTTCTTTTTGTTTTTGTTCTTTTCCTTTCTTGAGAGGGACGTGGTCCCATAACATGTAGCACCTTTGACTTTCAAATAAAAGAGTATGTTTTATTTCACCCTTTATTTGTATTGCTTATTGTGCTTGTGGTGTTGTGGTATTTGCCCCACTGGAGGACCGTTTGTGGACTTGCTACCCTTGGTATACCTTCGTTTTAGGTACGGATAACAAGTTTGATGAGGATACTTAGAATAATTCCACTGTAAGGTGGCCATGAAAGTTCCTAGTATCGGGAGAAAGAATGCCATAGAGCAGCTGGGCTCCCGGGGCATGATGAGGCGTATGTACCAGGAAACTTAGTACAGCATTTGTGGTCCACGGAGGACATTTGCGGTCAACAGAGGACATTTGTGGGCCTATTATCCTTTGCATACCCTGTTTTTTTTGGGTACGGATAATAGGTCGAGAGAGAACCGACATACTTACTCAGAGGTAATGAGGACATGGTATATATGAGGGTTTCTTCGATGGAGCCTTCCCACTCAGAGGGAATGAGGACGTGGCAGGCGTGGGCTCCATGAAGGGAATATTGAGCAACTCAGAGGTAATAAGGACATGGAGGTTCTATGTGAGGGGCGGTTTGTTTTTGATGGAAGAAAAACAACTCAGAGGTAACATCGACTTGGTTGTTTCAGAGAATTTGTGGATCTGTTACCCTTTTTGTGCACTGAAAGTGCGGGTATTGGATCATAAGGAGAGAGCTCTTTTAGGATGAAAGTTCAGATGTATGACCATACATGACTTACTATATAAGAGAGGCGATATAGATTTATCTGTAGTGACCATAGTGCGAGTTCAGCGGTACTAGGGGTACATAACCCAATAATCTAGAGATTTGGGACCAGAATGTAAGTTCAGTGGTACCTACAGGTACATAACTCGACAATCTAGAGGATTTCTAGTTGGAATGTGAGTTTAGCGGTACGAGAGAGTACATGACTCATTATTCTAGAAGATTTGTAGGTGGGACGTGAGTTCAGCGATACGAGAGAGTATATGACTCGTCATCTTGGAAATTTGTAGGCGGATGTGAGTTCAGCGGTACGAGAGAGTACATGACTCGTCATTTTGGCAATTTGTAGGCGGGATGTGAGTTCAGCGGTACGAGAGAGTACATAACTCGTCACCCTGGAGGATGTCGTTTTAGACGTAATACTTCTTTAGGAACTTGTCGTTGATGGGCAACATGAGCAAGTCTCAATTTTGTTTTACGAGACGGTAAGCTTATTGGAGAATACAGCATCAATGATGAACGGGCCTTCCCACTTTGGCTGGAACTTGCCGACGGTTTTGTGAGTCATAACCGTCGGCCTCTGAACTGCCAGAATAAGGTCGCCCACTTGGAATGTTCTAATTTTAACCTTCTTATTGAAGGCTCCAGAGATGCGTGCCTGGTACAGCTCGATTCATTGTTGAGCTAATAGGCTCTTCTCATCTAGGGCCTCCAACTCTTGTAGTCAGCGGTGGTGATTATCATCTGTCGTCAATCTGTATGTGAGAGCGACACGGAGCGAGGGAATTTGAGTCTCCAGTGGGAGAATTGCCTTACTTCCGTATACCAGAGAGAATGGTGTATTTTCGGTGGCAGTTCGTACTGTGGTACGGTACTCCCATAAGCATTCACCGAGCTTTTCATTCCAGTCGCGTTTGTTTGATGACACAAACTTCTTGAGAAGCTTGATGATTGTTTTGTTGAATGCTTCAGCCAGACCATTAGCCGCTGGGTTGTATGGTGTTGAAGCAATATTCTGGATGCGATTTTTATCGCAAAACCGATAGAAGGCGTAGCTTGTGAACTGCGGACCATTATCATGGATGATCCTCCGGGGCAGTCCAAAGCGATAGATGACGTGATGCTTGAGGAAGCTGATCACGTTTGAAGTCTTCACTTCTGCCAGCGGAACAGCCTCCGCCCATTTGGAGAAGTAATCTGTAATTGCGAGTATGAAGCGATGTCCTCGGGACGAAGGCGGAGTGATCAGACCGATGATGTCCATTTCCCATGCTTCGAAGGGCCAGGATGCTACCGTCGGGTGTAAAAACTCGGATGGCTGGTGGATGAAATCTGTGTGGACTTGGCTTTACATTTTTTTGCATAGTCTATTGCGTCTACAACCATCGTGGGCCAGTAGTAGCCCATTCGGCGAAGGCGATCTTGTAGTTTCAGGCTAGACTGATGGGCCCCACAGATGCCGTCGTGAGCTTCACGTACAACTTCTTTGGCCTCTGTATTTGACAGGCATCAAAGCAGTAATCCATCGTATGATCGCTGATATAGAATTTTTGTCTCTGTATCGTAGAAGAATCTGAGGGAACGTCTTCTAATAGAAGTGGCTTCCTTCGGACTCTCCGGCAGGATATCGTAGACTATGAAGTCAATGAACGGTCGTCCCCAGTCTGGCACTTCGTCGCTGTCAGAGCGGAGTAGCTCTCGGCACACTAAACATTATTCCTGGGACAGACCAACTCACGCCCTATGATGTCAACCAGATGATGAGCATGATTCGAAACTGCTAAGGAAGCGGCAATACCTGCTAAGGCATCGGCTTTAATATTTTGGAGCCTGTGAACGTGCTCTATGAAGAACCCCTCCAGGGATGAGATGATGTCGATTGCTATTTGGTAATAGGGGATCATATCTTCATGACGAACTTTGTATGAGCCCCGAATCTGATTGACAATTAATTGTGAATCGACGTATGCTTCAAGGTACCCTACCCCTAGCTCTTTTGTAAGTCAGAGGCCAATGACCAAAGCGTTGTACTCGGCCATGTTGTTTGAACAGGGCTCTGTGAGGGAATAAGCTCGATTGATCACCAACCCGGTGGGAGAAATTAGCACAACTCCGACTCCAACGACGATGTTGCCCTTAGGCCCAGTTCTAGAAGCACCGTCGAAGAACATCCGCCATATGGTACCATAGGAGGCCATATTTGAATTAGCGACCTCGTCTGGAATCTCTTCGTCTATTTTGGTTGACTCCGAACCTGGATGAGCTGCTAAAATGTCTGCCAGAGCTTGACCTTTAACATCCTTTTGTGGGACGAAGATCATGTGGTAGGGGGACAGTAATATCGCCCAGGTAGCAAGGCGAGAGCTGAGTGCACCTGGCTCAGTCATGGGGACCCTGAGGGGGTTGACTCTTGATATGACGTAGATGGTTTATCCTGTGACGTAGTGTCGTATCTTCTGAATGGCGAAAACCAGAGCTAGTCACTCTTTCTATACGGCAGTGTATCGATGCTCCGGCCCCATCATCATTCGGCTGAGGTAATATATATAGCTTGCTCATGACCTGCATCGTTGTTTTATGCTAGCAGGGCGCCGAAAGGATGTTCTATTGCTCGTACGTAGAGCAAGAATGGTCTTCCAGCAATCGGGGCTACCAGAACTGGAGGGTTCGTCAGATATTCTTTGATGTTGTCGAAGGCGCGTTGGCATTCTTTATCATATACGAACGAAAGGCCCTTCTTCATAAGGTGGGTGAATGGTTGACATCGCCCGGAGAGGTTAGAGATGAACCTCTTGATGTAGGCCAGCCTGTAGCTCCCCTTCCCAGAATTTTTTTTGAAATATTTATTTACTTATTTATTTGATTTAAATAGGGATTTTAGAATTTTATAAATAATTATTTAGTTAATTATTACGGTAGATGATTTTAATCATGGTTGAGTTTTGAAGTACAAGACGGCTAGGAATCATGGCACGGATAGTGCAGTAGCGTGCTTTGACTAGTGTTTAGCCATGGTAGGGGAATGCAAAGCCATATGAGTGTCCTAACTAGGAAAACCAGATTAAGTTGTGACTCAACCCCCACCGATGACTAATTAGTTATTAATTAAATATATTGTTTTTAGATGATCCGATTGTACCAACTTAGTCCGAACTGGACCCAAACCGAATTCAAGCCTTTGTAGGTATGTAGTGAGGCCAAGGACAACCATGTAGGCATATTTTATGTGTGTACAAAATTTCTTAAATTATTTTAGGTATTGATGTGCATTTTTAACTATTTGAATATTTGTACAAAATTTGATTATTGTTTTACAATATTTGTACAATTTTCTGGACCCGGATAAGGGTGAGCAGTATGGACTCACCAAACCACCAGTTAAGTATTATTTTATTATTTTTATGGTGATTGAATAAATATATTTATTACCAATAGATATTATGATTATTAGTTATTTGAGTATTTATATATAAATGTGTTTGTATATATAAATAAATGTGTATGTATATATGTATATAATATATATATGCATTTAGGTGTATACGTGTATTTGTATATAAATATATATTATAAATATATGTATGTATAAATGTACATAGATATATGTGTGCTTGTGTATATATAAATATATATATATTTGTATATATATACATATATGTGTATATAGAAATATTTATATGTAAATTAGATATATAAAATAATAGGAAATAAGATCATGTTAGTAAAGTTTGTATTCCAGGTCAATGGTATTAATGCTATCGACCTCTATAGGATTTTCCTGAAGGCATTTGAAGTAGAGTTGGTAGCATACAAGTAGTTTGAGCTGGCATGAGGTTCAAGCCGGGTAGACATGTAGTGAGTCCAAGGACGTCCTTGAAGACGTACTTTATCTGTATACAAACATTTTGTATCTATTTAGGAAATAACAGATATTTTCTAGATATTTGCTGTAAAATGTGAATATAGCTATTATTAATAATAACTAGCATTTTGGATTATATGTACAAATTTCTGGAGCTAATAAGGGCGTGTTTGGTGAGTTCACCGAAATATATTATTGGTTTAATTTTAGTTGTCATTAGGATTATTATTATTATTAATGTTGTTGATGATATTATTAAATAATATTATTTTACTATGATTGGTTATATTTATTTTTATCAAATAAATACTATAGTATATATGTGTTCATATTTATAGGTAGGCCCAGCAAAACCCTTGGCCCAAACCTAGCCCAAAATACTCATACTAAACCCACATGTATATAGTGTACATTCTATGCTACACCAACCCAAGTCCCATAAGTTTAGCAAGGATAAGCCCACTCTCAAACCCATTCCCTCTATAGGTCACCCGGCCTAATACTTAACCGGCCACCAAGTTCTCTGGTATATATACACAGTAAGAAAAGAAAACCTACACATACTGCACAGTGCAGTTGAGGTATGAACGACTCACAAAGTTTTGTCAATTCTGTGGGCGGCTTGGGCATGGAGTTACACATTGTCCTACACATTTAGAATTCAAATCTTCTATTGATGATTCCTGGAGTCATGATCAGAAAAAACAAATATTGGATTTGCTTAATAGAAGACTGGATCTCTCTATCTGTGTCAATTATGCTGCTAAATTCTCCAAATCCAAGACCAAAGATGGCCCTGCTCATGTATCATCCACTCCACAGTCGGAATTTCCTTCGACCACCATCTCTCCGGTGACGGTTATTCCTGTGATACCATCCACTACTACACCAGTATCGGAAATATTCAACCCACCTTCTCCTCCTTCTCCTCCAGATCAGGACATCCTTCTCCCCACTCCTCTACCGTTTCCTACTTTTCCTCCTGTTCTAACTAACCATAATACCCCCACTACATCATCCATGGACTATCCTCCCATTAGTTCATCCACAAATTCTCCTATCACCACATCATTCACATTTTCAACACCTGCACATATTATGTCTGATACTTCAAACAGTAACCATATTCCTGATACTGGTGTATCCGTTATTGTTACCACTATACCTCCTTCCTCATCTGATGTTAACTGCTCTCCTATCCATTCTTTAACTGACTCCACTTTCCCTGTTTCTTCCATTCATCTCCAGAAGCTCCCTATTCCTACACAAACCCAATCTTACTGTCTCAATTCCTCTTCACCTATTCCAGCATCTTCTCACTCCTCTATTCCACAGTCCCTTAACAACACTGATACCAATTCCATTATTAACTGCAAGATACCATCCTCCTCAACTCCTCTTTCCACTATTTCAAAACAAACTCAAAAAATATGTCCTGTTCCCATCCCTATGCCAACCATCACTCATACCTTCACCTCCCTCCTATCATCACTCACTCCACCATTACTCGACCATGTTGTTGTTCCTCCATCTTCTTCACATCAATTAGAAGGACACTCTGTTCCAATGCTCACTGTGCCTACATCCAGGAATCTCAACAAAAGAGTTCGTGATTGTTTAGATGATGATGTCATGATTTCTCCTTCCAGACCTTATAAAAGATTGCTTATCGATAACAGTAATACTGAAGGCGCGGCTGGCCTACAACAGCCTTCCACTCAATGATCTTCTCTTGGAATTGTCGGGGTTTGAGAAATGACCCGACAATTCGTACTATTAACTCATTTCTCCGGGCATCTAATCCTAGTATCATATTCTTATCAGAAACTAGGTGCTCGTCCGATATAGCTTTGTCCTTAGCTACTAAATTTGGTTATCCTAATTGTCATGCCCTGTCCTCTGTTGGTTTGTCGGGTGGCTTGCTTCTCTGTTGGAAGGCTGATATTAACATATCTATCATCTCATCCTCTATGAATCTTATCCATACCTGCTTTCATTCTGTTGATCATACCCTTTCATGGCACATTCTTTTCTTATATGGTCCTCCTTTGGTTTCTAATAGACCACACTTTTGGAATCAGTTGGAAATCATGGTTCAATCTATTCCTACACCATGGGTTAGTATTGGTGATTGCAATTCAATCCTTGAACCTTCAGAGAAGCGTGGGGGTTCTCCTTTTAACTATTATCATCATAGATCTTTTATCAAATGGTTCAACAATGTTGGTGCTATGGATATTGGCTACTCAGGCCCTGCTTTCACATGGAATAATCGTAGAATTCCCAGTTGCAATGTAGCTGAGAGATTAGATCGGGCTATGGCAGATGCTAACTGGCTCTCCCTATATCCAAAAGCAGGAATCTTACATCTTCCCTGCCTCAACAGTGATCACAATCCGATCCTATTGCAGTTGAATATTTCCTTAATCAAGCATCGTTCACCACTCAGATTTGAGGCCGCCTGGGTTTATGAATCAGATTATCATTCAGTGGTCCAGGAGATGTGGAATTCTAACTGTCATCAATCTTTTCTGCCCAAGCTACGAAATTTATTGCCTAAACTTCATAGGTGGGGGAGATCCAGGCTTCAAAATATTGATCATGATATCAAATATTGTCAAGAACGACTACTCACTATTCAGAATCTCCCTCCTTCAGATGACCTCTATTCTGAAGAAAAAAACACTCAGATATGGCTCAACAAACTGCTCTATCAAAAAGACTTATATTGGAAACAGAGGTCTAACATTTCCTGGTTGAAAGAAGGAGACAAGAACACTAAGTTTTTCCATCTATCTGCCACAATCAGAAAGCGCAGGAATGCCATTCAGTCCATAAGAGCAGATAATGGTACTCTGTTAACTTCCCAGCTGGACATATCTAATGTTTTTGAAGCCCATTTTCGAGACCGTTTCAAGACTTCCTTGCACCAACCAGTACCTGATCACATTATTCATGAACTTGCGCGTCTGGATGCTATAGATAATGAAGGAATTTCTGCTGTTCCTTCCAGTGATGAGATCCACACTGTCATCAAGAATATGAGTCCTTACAAGTCCCCTGGCCCTGATGGGTTTCCTGCAGCTTTCTTTCAACATAATTGGGATATTATCGGTCATGAGGTAACACTTCTTATCCAACAATTCTTCAATTCGAGTTCCATGCCACTTCTTCTTAACCATACATACATCACATTGATTCCAAAAACTAAAAATCCTATCTCTCCATCTGAATTTCGTCCCATAGCCCTTTGCAATGTTCTTTATAAAGTCATCACCAAGATTCTAGCCAATCGAATACGTCTTCATCTTCATCACATCATAAATCCTTTACAAAATGCTTTTGTCCCTGGTAGGTTTATAGGTGACAATGTCTTATTGGCTCATGAAATTCTTCACTCCATTTCCAAGGCAGGTCCTAATAATGGTTCCTTTGCTTTAAAACTGGACATGTCTAAGGCTTATGACCGTTTGCATTGGGGTCTTATAAGCCAAGTCTTAGAGGGGTTTGGGATTGTTGGCAAATCTCGTGACCTCATTATGGAATGTATTACCTCTGTTTCATTTTCTGTTCTTGTTAATGGCAAACCTACCAAGCGTTTTCAGCCATCTTGTGGTATTAGACAGGGCTGCCCCTTAAGTCCTTACTTATTCATCATGAGCATGGAAGTTTTGTCCACCTTTATTCTCATTATGGAGAGGAATTCCCTGTATGATAGTTTCAAATTGAGACATTGTCCTATATCTTTTTCTCATCTTGCGTTTGCTGATGACTTACTATTATTTGGTTCTTGTTCTCTTCATAATATTACACAAGCCAAGATCATCATTAAATGTTTTGAGAATTGGTCGGGACAACGTATAAATTTTGAGAAGTCATCTTTGTTTCTTTCCAAGACAATCGACCCTTACATGTGTAATCTCTTCTTACATTTGTTTGGTGTTAAGTCTATGGACCCATGGGACACATATCTTGGCCACAAAATTCTGCAACCAAAATCTCGTACTAGAACTTTCTCTGATCTTATCAATTCTAGTCTTCAAAAATTAAGTGGTTGGAAGAGTGGTTGTCTATCTCATGTAGCTCGAACTACTCTTATCAAGTCAACTTTATCCTCTCTTCCCACTTATCAGTTCTCTTCTTATTCCATTCCTAAATCAGTCACTAATTCTTTATCTAAACACCAAAGGAATTTCTGGTGGGGTACTAACAACAACACTCGTAAATTGCACTTTACTCCTTGGTCTTTGTTCACAAAACCAAAATTTATTGGTGGTTTGGGTATCCGAGATCCCCACATTTCGAACCTCTCTCTCTTGCTTAAACTATCATGGCGATTCCTTGTGGATCCCAACTCCATCTGGGCCTTACTTCTTCGATCCAAATACCTTCGTTCCTCTAATTTTTGGTCTGTCACTCCTTCTTCCAACTCATCCTGTGTATGGACTAGCATCTTAAAAAGCAGGGACTTGCTTCATGGTAATGTGATCTGGTCGGTTGGAAATGGGTCCAATATCAATATTTGGACAGAGCCTTGGGTCCCGGATTTGCCAAATAACAGAGTATATGGCTATGATGTTGATAATAGAGCATTCCATACTGTGGCAGAATTGATCAATGATGACTCTTATACCTGGAAGGAACATCTTCTCTACATCCTTTTTCCTCCTCATGAAGCTCAGGCCATCCTCAAAATACCATTATCAAGGAATTGTATTCATGACAAGCTGGTCTGGATTCATACAGTCAATGGAGAATTTACCACAAAATCGGGTTATCGGGCTATCTATGAGAGACTTCATCCTGCATCCCCTTCTTCTGTTGCTACTACATTTCAGGATTGGAAGATTCTTTGGAAACAAACTAATATCTATCCTCGTGTTCTCTTATTCGCATGGCGAGTGCTGACTAACTCACTTCCCACTAAATCCAATATCCATCGTCGTATCAATGACATAGAAGCAACATGTCCAATCTGCAAGGTATGTGATGAAACTACTAACCACCTTATGTTACATTGTTCAATTTCAGGTGCATCTTGGCAAAGTATCCCTGCAATCTCAAATCTGATCCATCCTCTTACCTCTATATCCTCATTACTATCCAAAATCCTTAAAGATGGTGATAAGGAAACAATTACTAGATGTTTGTATCAACTGTGGTCCATCTGGAAGGCAAGAAACAGTTACATCTTCAATAATACAACAATCAGTAGCACAAAAATTTCACATGATGCATTGACTCTCAAAGGAAAATATGAATCAGTGTGTGGTTCAACCCCTGCTGCAACGATTTTGTGTTCAACCATTCCACCCACATCTGCATTTTGGAGACCACCTGATCCAGGGAGCTACAAAATCAACTTTGATGGCGCATTCTTGGATGGCAAAATGGCAGCATCTGCAATTCTGCGAGATTCACAAGGGGCTTTCATTACTGCATTTTCAAAATGCCAATTTGGCGGTAATCCGATTGATGCAGAGGCTCTTGGGGTTCACCTATCTCTTGTACTCATGGAGAGAAATCAACTGATGAACATAACAGTGGAGGGTGACTGCAAAGTCCTCATCGATGCTATCAATCTTCAGGAGGAATGCTCAGTCTGGACTGCTCGACATACAATTGCTAATGCAAAAAGATTTCTCTGCATTCATCCGGATACCATCTTCTCTTATGTGCACCGGAGTGCTAATGTATGTGCCCATACATTGGCTTCCCATTCCCTGCTTCATGATTCTATGAATCTTCTGCAAGTTTATGATAAGCTTCCTACATGTATAGAAACTCTGATTACTCGTGAGAGTACTGTTTGTAATTCTGGTATTTCTTTTGAATGAATGTTATTACCCTGTTTACTCAAAAAAAAAATTCTCAGCCTCCTCCCTGAGTATTTTCCTTCTTTCACATACCATCACCGCCACCACCATGGCCAATACCACGGCTGGCTAATACCGATATCACCCTCTTCTTCATCACCCCATGTTCGCTGCTATGCGTCTTTTTGGCCGTGCGACAGCTCTCCAAACCATCGTTGGTTGCACGAACCGTACGACATCCCCAAGTGCTCCTCGTCGATAGAATCCCGCGGACGCCTGCCTGACGATCCCTTTCTTCTTCTGGTAGTCACTGCACGCCAAATATGCAACAGTGGGCAAGCCAGCACAGAACCGCGTAACCTCCACCTCGTCGAGTCCCGCATCAGCCTAGGCAGCGGTCGCTGCGGTCACCGGGTCGTCGCAGCACCGCTAGGACGCTAACCCTGCGGACGACCATACATTGTTGCTGACTTCGTCGACATTGACGTGGGCGCGCGGAACCTCCTCGACAAACCCAGAGTTGCTGCTACACGCGTCGATTTATGATACCACCGGTCGAGCAACCCGTGTCATAACACCGTGCACTAGCACGAGACACACATCATGTGCCGTTCCAGGCTATACGAGGCACCCACTCAGTTTTCGTGACATGTAGTCGATCCCTGTACACTACTGCATGTCCGCGCTAGTAGTTAGTACCACCTCGTACAGCTAGGAGGAGCATCCTTGCCGACAATCAGACCTACATGCCTCATCTCATAACCACGCGGTGCTGCGGTCCTGACTGTGTTGTACGGGAGGAAGCGCCGGGATGAACCTCGACATCCTCTTCCCTACGATGCAGTATGTGGTGCGCAATGAGCCTATGCAAGATATGCAAGTCGTCGACGAGAGGCACGCCTAGGCATGACGCAAGACAACGTCATCTTGTGCCAACGTCTAACGTGTGCATAGGATGAAGCCAAGCCTCGTCGACCGGATGCGGTATCGCTTCATGGAAACCCCGCGCCGAGCTCGTGGAAGAGAAGCAGGCATAGTGATGAATGGATGCATCAGCTTCGATATTTTCATGACGTGCGCCCACCATGCATTACCTTCTCCGCTTTTCTTGTTGGTCGATACAGTTGTTGTCCAGTTTTGATCAGTACAAGATATATTCCCTCCCAAGCGGCATCCTCCTCTAGGTATATTTTCTTCCTTGCTATTCCTTAATCCCTTCTTTATTAGTAATGACCAATATAAACGAGAATTCGTAATAGAGATTAATAGTTTAGTTTGTGGATATCACAGTGTATGAATGGGAGGATGGTTCTATCGGCTGAGTATAGGTGGGGAGTATGGGGACATGTTACATTGATAGGTTGGCATAGCTGTGGTGTGTGCTTAGGGTTGCACCTTGCGTGGCCAGTGAGTGAGGAATTTTAATGTGTTGTATACTATTCATGCACTAGTATAACAACAGTAGGTAAATTGTTAACAAGAAGGAGAAGGAAGTATAGGTTCATGTCATATAAGTGTTAGTGCCACATTCTAGCAAATGAGGGGCTTTAGCCCACTGGTTGGGAAGGTGAGTGAGATATGGGTGGTATTGGGTTCGAGCCCCATGTTTGGGGAGGACAGAGGCCCTATCCTGGTTTGGGGAATTATGAAGTCCTTTTTGTGATATGTAAAGATCTAATTTATTATATTGTGTAGTGACCAACTTAATATATTTTCTTTACAAATAAATATTATTGCCATCCTTATGGATTAGGCGTCCATAGGATTATTTTTTCTAATAAGCTAAATACATGATTAGTTGATAGAAAGGATTGCTAGCTCAGATAATTAATTTAAGATCCTAAATGTTCCTCTAGGGTACTTGGGCACTCCGGACTTGGACTGTACCACCAGCTTAGTTTCAGTGCTCGAAATCAGGCAAGTATACCTTGCCTCCCTCTACAGTTTTATTTACATGCATTTTATTTCAGTTTTCAGCTTTTGGATTATTTATGGACATGTGCTTTTTTGTGTTATTTTCTGTGGAGTTGTTTTTATTGTTTATAGCCATGTTCATGTTTTGGCCTTATGTTTCACACTTGGAGTTCTCGTCAGTACCTTGCTTGAGTCGTGTCATAGAACGGTTGCGTGTAGTGAACTGCCATAGCCTTGATTATCGTTGTACACAACCAGAGAGTCCACACTCGGGACGAGGGTTGTTTGGTGCACCAGAGAGTCCACACACGGGACGAGGGTATTTGTCGTGATCAAATGGCACCAGAGAGTCCACACACGGGACGAGGGTTGACCATTTACACCAGAGAGTCCACACATGGGACGAGGGTGTCTTGCCGTGAGCTAGCCAGAGAGTCCACACTCGGGACGAGGGTTAGCGCTTAGTTCAAACCAGAGAGTCCACACTCGGGACGAGGGTTTGATTTCTTCCATTGATCTCATGTTTCGTTCATCCGGCAGTTCATTTACGCGTAGTTGTTCTAGTGTTCGTATTCGTGTTCGTATTCGTGTTCGTATTCGTGTTCGTGTTTGTGTTTGTAGTCATTGTCTTGTTCTTGTTCTTTCTTGTTTATTCTTGAGCATGATAAAACTGTTAGATAGGCATGTATATTATGTATCTTGCTATGTCCTCTGAGGACCTGATGATCTCCTCAGGTTTAGCGGTTGCATGGAGTTAGCTAGTTGTTCTGTGTGGCGGAGGATTTGCGATTTTTTGCGGGATTCAGGTATCGTTATCGTGTCTATTATCCGCTCGTGCTTTCATACCATATCATGAGTTATCCTGTTTCTTGATTCCGTTTTAGACTCTTGTTATTTTCTGTAGAGTTTAATCGAACAATATGCTAATGGGCTGCAGACCATGACCCATACTTGTTCATTCTTGTTTAATATTCTTATTGTAGGTTGAGATATAGATTTGTTTGCCATGATTTGGCAGTATACCATAGCCTTGACAGCGTTTACGTATTCGAGTCAGGCTGGAGTCCGTTCGATACGTAGCTGGGCTTGCTCACGTGCTCGCGTCCAAAAACCGGGTGCTGGTCGTGACACAGCCTCCTTTGAAGGCCTCGGAGTTCACGAAGATTTCTCGGGGGACCCATCTCCATGATTGCCTTTGTCTTCTCAGGGTCTACGTGGATACCCTGGGAGGTAATGATAAAATCCAAGCACTTCCCACTGGATACGCCTAAGAATGATTTGGTGGGGTTTTTTTTTCAAATTGTGCGCTCACATTAGGTCGAACATTGTCCTCAGATCATACAGATGATCTTCCTTAGAGCGACTTTTGACGGCGATGTCGTCGACGTGGCATTCCACTGTCTTGCGCAAGTGGTCTCTAAAGATGATGCTCATAGCTCTTTGATAGGTGGTGCCAGCATTCTTTAAATCGAAAGGCATAACTGTGTAGCAGTATGTGCCAATTGGTGTTCGGAATGATGTCTGCTTCTTGTCGTCGAGAGACATCTTGATTTGGTTGTATCCCGAGAAACCATCCATGAATGACATGCGCTCGAAGCTGCAGGTGTTGTCGATCATAATGTCCGTGATAAGGAGAGGGAACTCATATTTAGGACACGCCTCGTTCAGATTTCAAAAGTCGATGCAGATTTGAATCTTTCCACTCTTCTTGAGGACTGGAACTATATTGGCGATCCAGTCATGATGCTGTTCCTCACGGATGAAGCCGCTGGCTATCAGTTTGTTTACCTCGGCTTCAATGGCATTCATGACGTCAGGACAGAACCGACGTTGTTGTTGCTTGACTGGTTTTACGTCCGGACGAATATTGAGTTTGTGAAGTACAATCTCAGGGTTCAGTTTCGGTATATCTTCGTAGCTCCAGGCGAACACGTCGATATATTCTTTGATGAGTTGCAGAAGTGATTCTCGCTCTTTGTCTGTCAGATTTTTGCTGACGAAGATGGGCTTTGGAGAGGACTCATCACCGAGATCGACTTGTACAACCTCATCCTCGGTAGGAGGCTCTCTTTGTTCGAACCGCTTCTCCCACTGCGCATCTAGTTGTTGTGCCCATGGCTCTAGCTCAAGAAGTTCGGGAATATCTTCATCTTCTTCGTAGGCGTCGGCAAATGCCATATTGACGGACCAGACTTGCCTGAGCATGTCTCCGATGCTGACATATGAATCGAAAGTGGGTGATCCGGTTGAGTGTGAATGCCAGTCGCATTCCTCGTCTGAGCTTTCAGAGGTTGTTGCCGGTGTGACATAACCCAGCCCGCATCTAGTTTTGTTGTAGTAGTCTCGTGGTTTCCCAGCCGAGACCGACGATTATAAGGGTAATCGTCGTCCGGTGCCGTAGTTCAAGCCTAGTGTAGTTTCCAGATTATACCCTTGTTTTTGCATAAGGTACTTAGACTGTGAACTATACAGATAAAGGGGCAACCTCCCGGTGTCGGGTTCGAGCTCAACTTCTTCTATCTTGAAGGGCCGTTGATCGTTCTTTCGGCCGAAGATGATTGGGTGATCCCCTCCCTCGATTATGCGGTAAGCGTCTTTCACTGGGGTAAATTGGTTTACGGCGTAGACATTTGTCACTTGTGTGTGCAGGTGAGCGCCTATACCGTGTTCTATAGCATACATTGTACAAAGCTTATTAAGCTCGAGGTAATTCAAAGATAGCCCTTTATTGATGAAATAAGGTATCTTTTCCAGCAGGATTACATCATCTACGGATGGAACATCGATGTAAGCAGCCATATACTTGGCCAGCTCTGATTCTTCTTCAGCCACCCCCTGTATAAATGCAGACTGAGAGGATGACTTGGGCAACTTAATTATCAGGGGCTCCATGGGTGGAGCAGAACGTGGAGTTGTTGGCATACTAGCTACCCCCAGCTTGGTGCTTGGTGCCGAGCAGGGAGTTGTTGGCTGGCTAGTAGTCCCTGGCTTAGTGCTCGGTTGTCGATTCATTCTGGAAAGACGAATTATCATCGGCTTGACAGAAGGATTGAGCTCCTCTGCTTGTTACTGGTTAACTGGTTAACTTTAGACAGCCTGATTGTCAGTGGTTCTGTCGTGGGTTTTGGCGCTTGGTCAGACCTTAGCAATCGGATTATCATCTGTTCCTCCTGTGCATAGAGGCTAATCGCGTCCTTACGCAGAGTGGCTGTAAGGGGTACAGTTATGCCAGGCTTGCGGGCTTGGAGGTGGATTGTCATAGGTTCTTCTGATCCAGATCCTGCCTCAGTTTGAGCTTGAGTATCTCCTTCGGCGAGATGCTTCTTCGACTTCTCATACAAGCATGAGTCTGAGTAGTAGGATTCGACCCCTTTGAATGGATCGATATCGGCAAATTCTGTTCTCACGAAGCCGTACTTGTCGACGTACTTGAAGCACTGGTGCAGTGTGGAAGGCACGATCATGTAATCATGTATCCAAGGATGCCCCAGGAGAATATTGTAGGAAGTGTCCGCATCTATGACATAACAAGTTACTTCTGACTGAAGGTCGCCGATTTAGCACTTTAGGCGAATCTTCCCGATCGGGTAGCTTCTGCCCGAATTGAAACCGCTGATGGCGGTGCTTGTCGGCGTCAGGCGATGCATTGGGATGCGCAGATAGTGTAGTAGGCTCTTCGGGATAATGCTTATGGAGGACCCAGGGTCAATATGCATCTGATCGACATTGATATCGCCAATGTACCCAATATAATATAGAGGGCGATCGTGCATGTTAGTTTTGATAAGCATATCCTGCGGAGTAAAGACAATGTTTGGCATTGACCCTGTGTAAGCGCTGTCCTGGAGATCCGCCGGCGAGTCCTCCCTAGTGAGATTGGACTGAGCTAGGTATGCGTCGGCATTCTGGAGTGCTTCGCTTAGTGCGATACGGACATCCTTGGAGAGTCTCAGGAGTTCGTATAGCGATAGTTTGGCTGATGGGTTGGCCAATTACGCTAAGATGTCAAAGTTTTACGGCCTCTCCAGCCCGTGAGGCATCTCCCTTCGGAGTGGTTTGTCGAAGCGAGTCTCCTTCGGCCTAGGCTTATCGGTCGTCGAAGGCTGCGAAGGTCCGGGAGCATCAGCGGCTGTCGGCTGATGGTCCTCAGCTGAGTTACCCGATGGATATTGGGTTTGTGCGCCAGAGCGGGTAACAACAACAGTAGCTTCTTCGACCTCTGTCGAGATCGTATGGCATGATTTGACTTTTCTATTCTTCTTCTTGCTGGTGGAGGGAGGCACGGACTGAGTCACCTCAGGTACCAAGTCCGGATGGACCCACATGATCTCCCCTCATAATGTAGTAAGGGGTACTAGACCAGCAGCTTGGTCTCGGGGAGGTGGAAGGTTAGCGACCTCCATCCTTGCTCGGGGGACAGGTACTACTCCATCTTGAGTCTTTGTCGGAGAAAAGCTGCCAAATTGTACTGACACCATGTTGGCTGCTACAGTCACCTCTTCGAAATTAATGGCCAGGGCCTTAGAATCGATGAGATGCTGGATATATCGCTTCAATTGGTAGCAATCATGTGTAGCTTGGTGGACATAGCGATGATAGTGGTAGTACTTGGGGCTCTCCATATCTGCAGGACGAGGCTCACGCTTTGGAGGAGGAAGCTGAATTCGTCCTCCCTGGATGAGCATGTCTAAGATGGGTTTAACATGGCCATCCTCGAAGGAGTAGGTCATCTGGGGCCACTACTTTTCTGCCGGTATCGATTCGGGCTTTAGGGCTGTGTCGGCCACCATAGCCTGATTGCCTTTGTTGTCTCGATTGCTGGAGGAATTACCACCATTGTTGTTGTTGACATTAGAGCGTTTGCCCTTGTCTTCTCCTTCCGATATGTGGAATCCCAATTGGCAGGCTTTCTTCACCTTGTCTTCTGCGCTAGTGGTACTGATGATGAACGTCTTCCAATCCTTAAATTGACTTTCACCCATCCAGAGGCTGATTGTGGGAAGTAGTCTCTTTTGGAAAATTTCAATCAAGGAGAAATCAGGGTTGCCAGAAGGCAGCTTCATCGCGGTTTGGCGAAACTGCTCGATATAATTTCTTGTTAGCATCTTTTCTCCCTGAAAACGTCCATGAGAGTGGACATTGTCACGTCTTGTCCTACTTCATAGAACATCTCTAGGAACATACGTTTGAAGTCGGTGAAGGAGTGGATGCAATTGTCCGACAAGTTGCGGTACAAGTCGAAGGCGACCCCTTCCAAGGCTCCGATGAACAGTCACGTAAGGATGGCGTCGTCATGAGGCAGATGGTCGGTTGTGACTTTGAAGTAGTTGATGTACCTACTTGTAGATGTCTTCCCATCATATGGATTGATGTGGAATGGTTTATATTTTGGTGGGAAGGGAACATCTCGCCACGCAGCGGGATACGGTTGTCGTATCCTGAGGGCAAGTTTCTCGGGCTTAGAACATAGACCGGAGCTCTTGGACCTCTCTTCTTGCCTTCTTAGCTTCGTCTGCAGCTGTGAGAGCCGATATTTCAGGAGGATTATCGTCTGGGTTTGGTGCAGCTGAGTTCGAGTCTGCATTGACCGCGGGACCCAAGCTTGTTTGGCCAGGCGTTCTTCCTTGGAGAGTTGGAAGGGCCGTTTTGATCTCGTCCACAGATTTGACCAAGGCATGCAGTATGGCCTCCAGGGTGTAGATGCGGTGGCGATCACTGGGACCCTCTTGGTTGCTTTCCGTCATGAACACCGTCCTCACATGAGAAGAAATGGAAGGAACGGTAGAGGACGTGCCCTCTGAGTCGTACCCTCGTACAGAGAAGTCGTCAGGGTATGTGGGGATGTTCTCCTCTGGTTCGAACTCAGAAAGGATGGTACCCCCAGCTTCAGAGCTTGTCTCGTCTTGAGAATTGTGGACGTTCTCGGGGACGTAGGGATCTGCTGCATATGTTGGGTGAACGTTTTCCCCCGGATTATTTTCTTAGAACACCGGGTTGTTGTGGATATTTGGAGGAATGCTACCCCCGGCTCCAATGTCTCTAATAAATGTAGACGAATCTCCCAGTGTGGCAGATTTCATTTTTGAGCGGGTACCTTGGTAAACTCCTCCTGCAACGGTGGTAGACAACCGTTTAGAAAAAAATTTCTTGGTTACGCCGGTTAAAATTTTTGGGCTGGAGACATTTGTTTTCTTCTCTCTTCCGCTGTCAAGAATTTTTAGAGCAGGATTGCAAGAGGCGACGAGAAGCGCCTCGTCTTCTGAGCTTGGGTGTTGCAGCCTTTGGAAGACGGACCGCCAGTCTTTTTGTGCTGCTGTCTTATTGCAGCAGCAGTTGACCATGACTTGGGTGCAGTGATGTCCTTGACAGGACTCTTTACACGTCGAATCTTCGTCTCTTTCCTTGCGCTTGTGAAGAGTCGTGTTGCGTAAGTCACCTGCTTTGTGGGCTGGGGAGTCCTGATCATATGAGTGTGTTGGCCTCCTACCTGCTCCCTGATGTGAGGGTAGCGTGAGTACTTGCCTCTGATCCTTGTTGGGAGATTCTTGATAACTATCCCGTTCGTTGGCCGCCGGGGGCTGGATACGGGTAGTTCTGTAAAACTTTCCATCAGGGGCCCGAGTAATAATCAGCGGGACGCCCTGGTAGTCAGAAGTTGGGACAGTGGACTGAGCTCGTCGAGCCCGTGCTGCCCGAGACTTCTTCCTTCTAGCTCCTGAGAGTGCATAATAGAAAGAGTCCAAGCCGGTTACAATAGAGTCTGGCACATGCTCCATAGAGCCTTCGTGGTCAGGACCGTATGAGGTGGTCAAAGACTAACCGTGAGATGCATGGAAAAGATGATATACGACTGGGATCGGTGGCCGTGCAGGCTGCCTGCATGTGGCTGGTATGTGTGGCCGTACAGGTTGTCTGCATGCGGCTATCCTTTGTGGCCGTATGAACTTTCTGTATGCGGCTAGAAGTCGTGGCCGTGCAGGCTGTCTGTATACGGCTGGAAAATCTGGCCGCATGGGCTTTCTGTATGTGGCTGAAAGTCGTGGCCGTACAGACTGTCTGCATGCGGCTGGAAGTTCTGGCCGTAGGGGCTTTCTGCATGCGGCTGACAGTTGCGGCCGCATGAGCCTTCATGCGGCTGGCGCCCTTATACGGCTTGGATTGCATAGAGTTCCTCTTTGCCCCTGCAAGTCAGGCATCATAGTGTTTTTTTCTGCCGGACTTGGGGACAGCAGAGTCTTCTGTGATCTGAAGTGGGGCCGCAGGCGAGACTTTTCCGTTGTCTCGGGCAACAGAGAGTACTTCTTCGAGAGCTTGGGGAGGAGCAAAATTTTTGGATCTCCACTCCCTGCGGACCTTCTTTGTGCGGGCTCGCCGCTGAACCGGGCCAGCACTCCCGTCGGAGAGCATTTCTTCAAACGCCTGCTGGTCGAACCGGGCGACCAGCGTTTGTTGAGTGGAGCCAAGTTTGGCTGCGTCTGATTGCGTCACCAAGTCCTCAGCCGTAGAGAAGTTAGTCCCCAGCAGAGTTGCCATCGAGTTTGCCATTGATTATAAAAGAATAGAACAATTATATTGGAGGACTGGACTTTTACTTCACAATACAAACTTGCTCGTACAAAGAAAGCCTAGGGACGAAAACCTAGGTACAGCAATCTAAGTACGATTGTTTATTTTTGATTCTGGAGGGTGACGATAGAGGCTCGGGAAAGCGACGGCCGCTCTGCCTTACTCCTTGGATGATCAGACGTATTCTTGGCTCCGGTGAAGAACTGCTCTCAAGATGGGAAGACTCTTCTGTGCGTGCCTTTGTCTCTCTGTGTGTCCAGCCGGGTGGAGAGGATCTCTTTCGCAAGGGAATGGCACCTTGCTATATTTTTGTTTGTTTTTTTAAGGGATCCTTTTTGCAAGGGAATGGCACCTTGCTATTTATAGAAGTGGGGTGTCACCATTAGGGTTTGCAATGATTACCCTAAAAAGTCGGCGGCTTGGGGATTTAATTACCATTTTCCTTGATCATATTTTGTTGGCAATTAATCTGGACCACTAATCTTGATTGCAATGAATCTGGACAATTAATGCTAATTGTGTCAAATTCGTAGGGACATTTAATATTGATTGTGATGAATCTTTGGAAGCTCGGATCTCCTGCCACGTGTCACGATTGTAATAAATCTGCTTTGATTCGAGTAATTATGATGATGGCACTAAATCAGGTTATTGGGATTTGTTGATGACACTTGATTGATTTAGTGCCACGTGGGAAACTGATTTTCTGTCACGTGTCAAAGCCGCATGAGGGTAGCTTCTTAGGTTTTGGACTGCGTGAAGGTGGCAGCCGCATTGGTGACTTCTCACAATTTGAGACGCATAGGGGTGGTTTCCAATTGAGCCGCATAGGACTTGCCACGTGTCAAGACTGCATGGGCGTGAGCTGCATGGAGATGATCCTCATGACCCGAGCCGCATGAGAACAGCAGCCGCATACCGTGACTGTTCATAATTTGAGCCGCATGACAAGTGTCTTCCCGCTCCGAGCCGCATGCGAGCATCAGCCGCATGGGTTGGTGGCAGCCGCATAGGGGGCTTTGTAGTTGGTGGATCGTGCCAGCTGTAGAGGAGATTTTCTCTGTTTTTCGAGGAATACGCCGTCACATCGAAGTTCATCATTTCAGCTTTAATGTCAGAGTAATTACTTTATGTCAGAGCATTTAATGGGAGCAGTCACTTCATGGCCAGCTGTAAAGCTGCATAGGGTCACGTAATTCTCGCCTGAGCCGCATGAGGCTATTGAAGGGTTTCTGAGCGCATGAGGCTCTGATAAATTCCTGAGCCGTATGAGGCTCCTTCTGCTTTAAGCCGTATGAGCTTCTTCTGTTCTGAGCCGCATGGGCTTCTTCTGTTCTTTTCCATGCTTCTACAAAAGCCTAGAGAAAAAGATGTTTCTCTCTTCAAACCAAATCCCTCTTTATAACCAAAACCTGCCAACCTAGCAAGTTTTAAAAAAAAAAGTGCACCCAGACGAAGTGACACCAAATGAAGCAACGTCATCAGGAGCCCAGAGACTCGACTGAAGCTTCGACAACCCAAGGATCCTGAAAAGCCTATGCTTCTAGTCAAAGTATTGCAAACTCATTGCTAGGTTTAGAAAGTTTGAAGGGGTCTTGTAGAAGCATGAAAATTCCCTAGGCTCAATCTAGGCCAAGCCCACGCAGACAACGTGCACGATGGCTCAGAAGACCTCCAAGGGGATGCCAAGTCCCAACAACATAGTACCCCAAAGGTATACCGCCTTTGCAGAACCAAAGGCATCTCGACCACTTTATGCGACCATCTCACATGAGGCCCAAACACCATGTGTCTCCCCTGCCAGAAGGCCTCCATGCGGCCAATGAGGCATATGGCTCAAACTGCCCACCAGTCTCCATATCAAGACAGATAGCTCAAACCCCAGGCTGAGCCACCTTCTTCATCAACACAAACTGGTTCACGCCCCAAACCGGATAAACAAAAACTTGTTCGCGTCCCGAATCAAATAAACACAAACTGGTCCGTGCCCCGGACCGGATCAAACAAGCTAATTCGTGTCCGATTAAGATCATCTTAAATCTTATCGACAATAACTGGAAGGATCAACACCACGTTTATGGTATTGCACCATAACTGCCCCATTCAAATCGAAGATTCCCTCCAAATCACAGCCGGCGCCTCACATCAATCAAAGATCGTACCTTCTAATTTAAATCTTCCGTATATGGTGCACATTACACAATCACAACATTCAAACAATAAGTTATCCTGAACATTCGTGCATACTAGGTCACTTGTGATCAAGCCAAACGTGTAGACAATCATAAGCACCGACAAGTACACCCAAAGATCCTTAAGCCCTCTCCCGGAGCTCCCGCAGTAATGGTAGTCCAATTAATGCCTCTACTAGGCCAAGCAGTTCAACAGCATGTCTAAATAGCTGTGACACCCAGATGGCGTCTTCCACGTAAGAGATTCCTCCATCATCACTACCTCCTTTATAGCTTGCCCGCTAAAAGGCAAATATGGAGAGAGGGACCAAAAAAGAGACAAGAACGATCATACTCAATCAATCAAGCATGGAATGATCGAGGATTGACTTTGAGAGAGATCATCAAAGATGACCGAGGAGATCACCAAAGGAGGAGGAAATCATATCATCAACTGATCGAATCCACCAAATCTACCTCGTCAATAAGGATATCAGGTACACAGGAGAGAGTCACAGAGAGCACTTCAAAGAGCTACCAAGTATCGAGTTGTTAACGGAGTAAAGGGATCAATTACAGTACCGGATCTCCATCGACACACTTTTCGAGAATCTTTATTTGTATTAGTAAATCCTTTTTGTTATGGTTTTTGTTGTACTGTTAAAAATTGTATTATATAAAGAAAATGAAAGGAGTCTTGTTCCAAACTATCTCTTCTTCCCTTCTCCTCCTGAAAGATACATATCATCCCAAGAAATCTTTCTACCCACAAAAATTCGGTGGCGAACAACGACGATTCTGATAACGAAGAAATAGAGACATTTCAAAAAATTCCTCAAGTTCAACAAAGCAAATCGCCAAAGAAGGGACAATGATGAAGAACCCTCTTGCTATAATTGCAAGAAGATCAGACACATCAAGATGGATTGTCCAATGGCAAGGAAAGAACCAAACAAGTACAAAAAGTCTAGCAAAGGAAGCTCGTCTTCAAAAAAGAATGCCAATATTAGCATTTGATGTGAGAGTGATGCAAGTGACCCAAACAACGACAAAAAATATAGACACACCGTAAACGTCTGCCTTACGGCACTAGAGTAAAATGAGGTACTTGGTTACTTCTCCACAAATGCTCTTTCATACAATGAATTAGAAAATGATATTCTTGAACTACATGATGAACACAAAGTCTTGAGGATAAATATAGAAAATCTCAAAAAGAGATTGTTGCTTGTAAACATGAAATAGAAAGACTCATTAGCATCATTAGTGACATAAAATGGAAGACTCCAGCTTTTGACACAGATGAGATTGAATCACTTAGACTAAAACTACAAAAAGCTCTAGAAGATATCAAAGAAAAGAATGTTGAATGTCAAACTCTCAAAGAAGGATATGACATTGCTAGAAAAAAGACCGGTTGCTACTCAAAGAGAAGAAACATTTACTGCTAAGTACAATGATCTTCTTGCCTTGTATAGAAAATAAGGTGTTAGAAACATGACTCACCAAGATACACGACACTGGAGAAATACTAATACACATTACGACACTAGATACAGTAGTCACACTCACACCAATGCACCATATAGGTCATATGGCCAAAATATGCAAAATGAAAAAAAACACTTTGCAAAGAAAACACAAACTAATATGAACACATCTCACATTTCCTTCTACTGTGGTCATAAAAGAAACCATGCTAAGAGGTCTCATGTTCAAAACACTCACTCACCTTCCACTAGAACTACAACACCCACTATGTACCACTATTATGGACTATTTGGACACACATCTCATTACTGTCAAGTGAGAATGCATGTTGATATGAAAAATGCTAAAATGGGTTCCTAAGACTAAAATTGAAGTTTCCAAAAAAATTTAGGTACCAAAATCTTCATCTTCAACTTGTGTTGTAGGTGAAACCTCCATCTCATGATAGAAGCAAGTGAATTCTCGATAGCGGTTGATCATGGCATATGACCGGAGATGCTTCACTATTTACAACACTATTGATAGAAGGAAGGACACATATCCATCGGCAATAACTTGGAAGGATACATCATCGGACATGGTAATATAGGATCTTCTTCTTATCCTTTCATAAAGAATGTCTATCTTGTTACAAATTTGAAACACAATCTTCTTAGCATTAGCCATCTTACGGGCGATAGATATGGTGTTAACTTTGTTAAACACAAATGCTTCATTTATTATAGTACAAATGGCTCCGTAATATACAAAGGCATTAGAGAAGATAACATCTATGTATTTTATCTCGTTGAAGGTATTAACAATGACAAGAGCTTAGTGGTAAAAAAAACAATGAGAGTTGGCTTTGACACGTGAGACTCGAACATGCCAACATGGATACCATTTTCCGACTTGCTACCAAGAAACTTGTTCGAGGACTTCCAAAAATTTTATTCAAGAAAGGCATGGTTTATGAAGAATGCTAAAAGAGTAAGTTAACAAAATCCTCTTTCAAGTCAATCAACTCGGTGAGCACTACTAGACCCCCTCAACTCATTTATATGAATTTATTTGGTCCTAGTAGAGTTGCTAGTCTTAGTGGTAAACTTTATGTGTTTGTTTTAGTTGATGATTTTCGAGATATACTTGGGTCATTTTTCTTGCAAGTAAGAATGATGCTTTTTGTAAATTTGTGGATTTTGTAAACATGTTCAAAACGAAAAATTCTTCCTGATCAACATGATTATAAGTGATCATGGAGAAGAATTTGATAATGCGGATTTTAAAAAGCTTTCTGCTATTAATGGTTTTGGTCATGATTTTGCTTGTCCTAGAACTCCACAGCAAAATGGTGTAGTAGAAAGAAAGAATAGAACTCTTTTCGAGTAAACCAATTCAAACTCACTCATTATTTTTGGGCGAAAGCCGTTAACACGGCATGTTATGTTATAATAGGATCTTAATCAGACATATTTCTCAAACAACTCGTTATGAGCTTTGGTTTGACAAAATTTTCTCTATTGAGCATTTTAAAGTTTTTGGATGCAATTGTTCTATTTTGAATATCAAGGATAACCTAGGTAACTTTGAAGAAAATGCCTATTAAGATATATTCTTTGGATATTCAATGCATAGTAAGGGATTTCATGTTTCAACAAAAGAAGCCTTGTGGTTGAAGAATATATGAATCTCTTTTGATGAAATTAATACTTCTACATCTAGTTCTTTCACCGATATTGATGACATTTCTTGTCGTTTAGAAGGTTTCTTCTCTTGGAGACTCAAATGCTCCTTCACCTAGTTGTGAAGTTGAGATTCCTCCACCTGAAAACCCCTCGACCTGTCAATACCACTTTTCCAACTAGGGATAATTTTTTCAATTTATATTTTATATATTTGTGCTTATTCATTTATTATGATATTATTATGGTTAGTGGGCTAGCCTATTTATTAGACTTGTGTTAGTGGACCAATTAGACTTGACATGACACTAGAGTCCAACAATTAGATTGACATGGCACATGGACCAACACTTTGGACTACGCCCAATTAGACTCAATCAGTCATCCTATTTATTAAATAGAGATCAGTCCAATTTACCAAATTAGGATTAGAAGCTTTCATTCATTAGATTAGTCTTCATGACAACCTTGGAGGGCATATTGGACAATTTGCATTGGCATGGAGGCGCCTCTCATGGCCGGCCCATATAGAGAGGGGAGCACTCTCTGTCTCTCTCTCTCTTTATTTTTATTTGTGCCAATTATTCTCCATTGGTGTTCTTCCATAAACTAATCCATTCCTTCACCAATTTCTCTCAATTTTACTTTAATTCCCTTCCAATTATTTTTATTCTCATCACTTGGAGGAACCTAGAAGCTTGGTGGCTATAAGCACTAGAAGAGGAGGCTATTTGCTAGGAGTTCGTATCCGGATCGTGTCCATTGGGCTTTGTATTGGAAATCCATCTTCCAATAGGTATACATCTCAATTTATCCTCTATTTAGACTCTAATTGTTCAATTTGACCATTAGGAACCCACCCATGGTCTAGGATTACCTATAGGAGAAAAATTAGGCTCTAATGACCCTTTATGTGAAAGTTTTATTAAGATTTATGTCCAATTTGGGAGAATTCGAGATTGGTGCACCAAGTGTTTATCATTTGGTAATCTAGATCTATTTAGACTTATTTTAGTTGTGTTTGTCTAGATCTATGTCCGCAATTAGATACCAGTAGGCCGTATCATGATACGGTAGGACATGGAGTCAGTTTGGGGGTTTTCCTCCGACACTTGTGGCATACATATACAATTCTCTATGACACATTGCATTAGCTATAGATTGTTCTAATTAGGCTCTAATTTATGTTTTATGCATGCTCATGTTATTTGGATAGGTTTGGACAAAGTTTGGTATACGTATCTTGGATATATCACAAGAGTATCGTAGATTTTATACTAGGGTGATACACACCAAGTGCTTGGTTTAGGCTTATGTGGTTCCTTGTATATGTGTGTATCTATTCATAGATATGTGTGTAGGGGGGTGTGGGTATGGGGGGGGGTGTGTGTGTGTGTATAGATAGTAATATGTATGTGTCAATATGTGAGTATCATGTGATACTGTATGTGTGTGACAGATAAGTGAAAGTGTCCTAGTAATGGATGTGTGTATGTACCTCTATAGATAGATAAATGGGTATGGTAGTGAACTGATATTGTGTAGAGAGTGTTAGTTAAAAAATAGAGCGAGGGAAATCTGTAGCAGTTTTAATAGCAATAGGATGTACAGCAGATGGTGTAGGTAGAAGGAGGGATATGTGCGGTACTTAACATAGTAGCAGTAGTGTAGCAATCTGTACTAGCTATGCAGTGCAGCAGCATAGTAGCAGCATATAGCTGTCTGCCTTGAATGCAACAGTAACAATAGGGATATGGGTAAGCAAGCTACAGTAGGCATAGAATATGTGTCAACAGCAGTAGGTTAGTAGTAACAACAGCAAGTAGGGATGGTAGAATAGTAAGAAGAAGAAGAAGGCAGCAGTAGCTGCTCTACACTGCTTAAACTGCAGTACTAGCAGCAGTTGTAGATGCATAGGACACCAACAGTTAGGCACTGCATTAGCAGTTTAGACAATAGCAACAGGGGATTGGGTGCACTACAGTAGCAATTGGCTATGCACTAGGCAGCAATGCAGCAACATGGAGAAGAAAAGGGCAGTAGTAGCAGCTGTTTGTGAAGCAAGCAGTAGCCACTATTATAGTAGTGTGCTAGGGAGGGCAGTAATAGCAACTGCAGGGAGTGTGCATTTGGTGATTATAGTAATAAACTGCACATAGAAAAGTAGCAGTGGGTAATGCAAACCCAGGAAATAGTAGCATAGGAACAGTAGGTGTAGAGTTTAGGGAAAATTGAGAGGGTGTATAGTGATGTGTATAGGATAAGGTATTGATATGTAGAGTAGATAAAGGATTAGAATGTGGCTAACAGGTATCAACAATAGGTTTAAGGTAAGAGGTATGGGTATTACCTATATGATATATAAGGTAATAGGATATGTATGGGTTATAGAGCAAGGATATTTGGGCATACCTAAGTAACATGTAGACATAGTATAGTAATGTATATAGGTAATTGGATAAATGAGCTAAGGTATATTGGTATGAGCCTATGCATATATATTATAGGGTAGCTATATAGAGGTACTAGCTAGTATTATCTAGTATTGGCTAGATACCTTGGCATGGCAAAGTATGGACCTAGAAACCTAAAAATAATCTAGTTTGACCAAAGAGGCGAGGTAATAATCTAGTTTGACTTCTATGACTAGAATTGACCTACAAATCATATTTTAAATTAGATATCACTGATTATCAATCCAAAACACCCATTGACATTGACATTCCATATTAGGTCTTCGAGGCACTATTACGGATATTGTTGATACTTCACCCTGGATTCTAGGCGAGTACATTCTCTTATAATTTCTTATTTATGATATCTTCTGTATTTCTTGTAGTTATTGTAGATATCCTTGATTTCTTGACACATAGTTACACGGGTTGGTATTTTCGGATCCCATCATAAGATGTTATTCCTTGTATATCTTGATGTACCTTGTGCAAGCCTTGTTGTTCTTGTACTTGTATGGACACTGATTCATGAGAGGATTAGCTACCTTCTCATAGAATCTTGTGTCGTAATGTACCATAGTTGGATCCACTATACTAGTCAGAGACGGGGAGTATTAGCGTAGATATGGGATCATACCCTTCTTGTATCATGTCTTGTTCCTTGAATAGTGTTAATCATATATCGCATGTATGATTAACCAGACCATTATCCTTGTATCAAGTTCCTAAGCTGATCACATGTTGAAAGTAGTGCTCACTCACTTAGATAGTTATTTTTTGACTCTTATACATGATATTTCATGCTCTTGTGTTTACTGACAACATTTATCATATCTTGTTATATTCATGCATATGTTCCATTATCTTGTATATTCTTTCTATATACTGTTACATAGTCTATATCATTTATTGGAGCTGTTATTAGAGGTGTGCTTCGCTCCAATCCTGACTGAAAATATTTTTTTTGATAATTTAGAGGAGTGGTGCCTTACCCACTACGGACCTCAGGATGTAGTGGGAGTAAATCAGGAGACTTTGGCTCAGGAGGCACTAACTCCAACTGAGGAGTCACTGGAAGTGAGTCAGTTAGATTAGCTATGAGTACTATATTTGTCTCCGACTTATGATATATTGAGATGTTATTATTTCTGAGACTTATGTTATGATAAGATAGTTAGACTCATAGACTTTGGATGTGGTTTTTGATTATGTTATGCTTCTAGACTTCTCTTGGATTATCATTTCATATCTTTATGACATATCGTGCCATTTATCTTCCTTATAGTTTATTGTGATTGAGTATGAGTATTATCATTATATTGCCCTCCTTTTGAAGTTGAGATATCATTGACAGGTTGTGATACAGATTCATGAGATGTATTAGTTAGAATAGTAGACCAAGACAGCGTTCTACTGTCGATGTTGCGGCATATGATGGACGTACATACGTACTCATGCTCTTACACTGGGTGCGGGGCATGACACAACCATAGAAACTTCTCCAAATGGTCTCACCAAGGAATGGAAGTTTGTTACTCATCATCCCAAAGAACTTATCATTGGAGATCCCTCTTCACAAGTGAGCACAAGATCCTCTGTTCAAGATTATTATGCATATGTGGATTTTATCTCTCAAATAGAGCCTAAAAATATTGATGACGCTTTCAATGATAAATTTTGGATGATTGCAATGCAAGAAGAGCTCAATCAATTTGAAAGAAACAATGTTTGGATACTTGTTCCTAGGTCCAATAACTATCCTATGATTGGACTAAATGGGTGTTTCAAAATAAGCTTAATGAGGATTGGGTTGCGACTCGTAACAAAGCCTGATTAGTTGCTCAAGGTTATAACCAAGACGAAGATGTCAATTATGAAGAAATCTATGCACTGGTTGCTCGCTTAGAATCATTCGAATGCTTTATGCTTTTGCTTGCTTTAATGATTTTAAACTTTTTCAAATGGATGTCAAAAGTGTGTTTTTGAATGGTGTGATTAAAAAGGAGGTGTATGTCAAGAAACCTCATATATTTAAGGATTTTTGTTTTCCTGATCATGATTTTAAGCTTCATAAAGCCCTCTTTGGCCTCAAACAAGCTCTTCGCGTGGTATGAGCATCTTAATTCCTTAATTTCTCATAACTTTTCAAAGGGGAAAGTTGATACCAATCTCTTCATTAAATCACATAATGGCACGTTATTTTTGGTTTACGTATATGTAGATGATATTATTTTTGGTTCAACAAATAAAACATTTTATGAAAATTTTGTGAAAGTTATGCAAGGTGAGTTTGAAATGAGTATGATGGAAGAGTTATCCTTCTTTCGTGGACTACAAATCAAGTAAGGGCCTCACGGTACCTTCATCAATCAAGCCTAATATATCATGGATCTTTTCAAGTGCTTTGAAATGGACTCATCCAAATCAATGAGCTCCTATGGCCACTACTACGAAGCTTGATCACGATGAGAATTGAGTGTCGGTCAACATTCCTATGTATCGAGGTATGATCGGTAGCTTACTTTACTTAACTATTATTCGTCCTGACATCATGTTTAGCACGGTTCCAAGCAAACCCCAGGGAATCACATCTAATAAGGGAAACATGAATGTGTTGGCCCATTGGTCATGGTCAAACTTGATTTTAATAATTGATTAAACTTTGTCTCGATATACGGGCTACTTAAAGATGTTTTGGACTCTTGGACACTGCAAAAGAATAGCTATCCGATCTGTTCAAGACCAAAGCTATGTTTGCCACTTGAGACGGTATTTCCTTCATGTAATGTAATTTTTACTTTTATTGAGTCTAGGAATACATTATACACCGAGTCGTACTGGCAAATAGGCTACCCTAAAAATATTTTCAAAAATATCCCATGTTTTGACAAAAAGTCCCTATTTACAAAAAGCTCCTAACTACTTATAAGAATTTCAAAAAGACCAAAAATCAATTTACAAAAACCCTGAATAAACCTTGACAGAACTCGGCCAGAGTTCGGCCCGAGTTCGTCCAAAGTTCGATTAGTGACCGTTTGATTTTCGAACATTTTAAAACTTGGTCTCCCTGCAGTTACGGATCCTAACGAGATTTTCTCATAGAGGTCTGTCCGAATTCTGCCCGAATTCTACCAGAGTCTGCCTTTGGAAAAACTATAAATAGAGAAGGATTTCGATCATTTCGATTCACTCATTCACTCACTTTCATCTTTTCTCTCTAAAGCCTACTGTTCTATTCTAAAGAGTTCTAAGCTTTATTTTTCAAATCCCAAGCCAGTTAGAATCCTCTAGTCGATTTGCCAGTGCGGTACGATCTAGAAGCTTTAGAGCGATTGTAATCAGAGGCTTGATTGAAGAAAGAATCTTCACAATTGAAGTTGGTCGAGTACTTCGTATCAAAGCTTGTGTTTGTAGAAGTTACAAGGACTTCGTATGAAAACTTGTGGTATTTTCTAACAGTAGATTCAACTGGAAGCTAGAGTTCTTCCGACTGGACTAGTCCTCACAAGAGGAAAACTAGTATACATCACCGTCTTTGCATTTGCTTTCTAATCTATGCTTTTACTTTATTTATTTGTGATATATATTATCTTCGTGATCTTGCTGCTAACTTTTTAAAATAGTTATATTCCACTGCCTACTCTATTCACCCCCCTAGAGTATTGTGCTTTACAAATTCGTTCCTATAATTGGTATCAGAGCAGGTTATACAGGTAAAGCAAGGTAACATTGCAGTTATAATTTTGTCTTTCTTAAATGTTACATAGATCACAGCACAACACATGGCAACTGTGAAGTCCACAAGTGAAGGCCAAGCCACAAACAGACCTCCTTTGTTTGACGGTACAAATTATACCTATTGGAAAACACGGATGAGTTTCTTCTTAAAATCTCTAGATTTTGACTTATGGTCTTTAGTTGTTGATGGCTACAAAAAGCCTCCTCGTATTCTTGTTGAATATGTTTTGGTTGAAAAACCACATAATAAATACACTGATGATGAAAATAAAAAGGCCAGTCTTGACGCACGTGCTATTAACGCTTTATTTTGTGCCTTAGACAGGACTGAATTTAACAGGGTGTCTACTTGCACAACATCAAATAAAGTGTAGAAACTTCTTGAAGTAGCCCACGAAGGTACGACGCAAGTTAAGGGGTCAAAGATCAGCAGACTTACTAAGGAGTATGAGGCATTCAAAATAAAGCCAAATGAATCTGTCACCCAGATATTTACGAGATTCCTAGATATTGTAAATCCTCTGTCATCATTAGGCAAGGATTACAGTAACCATGAGAAGATTCGCAAACTTCTACGAGCTCTCATGAAGAATTGGATTCCAAAGGCTACAGCAATTATTTAAGGGAACGACCTCTCAACAATATCTCTTGAAATACTCATGGGTAAGCTACTCACTCACGAGCTGGAACTTCAAGACTTTGAAGATACTACACCAAAGGATAAGTCAGAGAAGTCGATCACTTTCAAGGCTCAATATAGAAGAACTGTAGAAGATGATTCCGACGATAGTGACTCTGACACTGAAGATCAAGCTTTTATGGTAAGAAAATTTAAGAAGTTCATGAGATTCAACAGAAGAACAAAGGACAACAACAGCAACAGCAACAACAACGATGAAGATCCTATTTGCTATGGCTGTAAGAAGAAAAGACATATAAAAAAGGACTGTCCAACAACATCATCATCAACTAGGAAGAACAGCAAATATGACAAGGGCTACCTGAAGAAGTCTACGTCCCGAAGATATGCCAATACAAGCATATGTCATGAAAGTAAAGCTAGCAACTCAGAAGACAAGCAATCAGATGACACTGCAAATGTATGCTTGATGGCGTACAATCAGATAACCACTAACCCACTGTTTGATACTTATGATGATTTTTCCTTTGAGCAACTAGGAGAAGCCTTTACTAACCTCTTAGAGGATTACAAAAGACTGCATAGTAAATATCAGACCTTTAAAAAGGTACTCAAAGAGTACAAAGGTGAAATAGGAAGACTTATAGACCTACTAGCTGAGGCTAGAAGTAGTAATTGTTTTTGTGAGGAAGGTGAGCTTTCTTCCGTTAAGCTGTTATTACACGAGACCCAAAGACTATCCTAAGAGAAGGACAAGACCATTACCCAATTAGAGGAAGACTTAATTAAAGAGAAAAAAGTCTCCAACAAGCTACTGTTAGAAATGATGCACTCACTGCTAAATATAGCTTGTTATATAACACCTCCAAAAATTTGGAAATTAGGATAGAAAAATAGCCTGAAGTTGTTGCTTCCTACCCTAACACGTGTCACTTACGAATCATCGAAACATGGTCAAACCCAACACTGTCAGACCTAACCAAATCAAACCATTACCCAAGAAGACAAATAGGCATGCATTCTTTTACACTAGAAAACCTAGACCTACCAATAATGCACAACACTCTGCTTTCAACACTCAGCATGCTAGAAATCACTATTGTGGCACCATTGGTCATATTTCATCTTCATGTAGAGTTAGAAAGCTTGTTGATTTGAAAATATGTGCATGGATACCAAAAACTAATATTCCATGACCCTACAAGACATGGGTACCAAAGTTTTCGTCTACAAATTCTTTTGTAGGTGAAATGCCCTTCACATGATAGAAGTAAATGGGTCCTCGACAGCGGTTGCTCATGGCATATAACCAGTGATGCTTCATTATTCGCGATACTGTCGAAGAAGAAAAAAGGATACGTCTCCTTCGGTAATAATTTGAAAGGGTACATAATTGGTATTGGTAATATTGGTAAGGCTTCCTACCCTGTGATTAAAGATGTATGTCTAGTTACCGAGTTAAAACATAATCTGCTCAGCATAAGCCATTTAGCTGATCACGGTTATGGCATTAACTTTGTTAAAGACAAATGTACTATAGTTGATAGCTCAACTGGTAGTACTATCTTTAAAGGTATCAGGGAAGACAATATATATGTTTTCTATCTGTTAGAAGATGCTAACAAAGCAGATAGATGCTTGATGGCCAAAAGTGATGAGAGTCAACTATGGCACATGAGACTCGATCATGCAAACATTGACACAATTTCAAGATTATCCACAAAGAAGCTGGTACGAGGCTTACCGGACATTTCTTTCAAGAAATATATGGTATGTAGCGAATATAAAAAGAACAAAGCTACCAGATCCACTTTTAAGTCCAATAACGCTGTAAGTACCACTAGACCTCTACAATTGTTGCATATGGATTTATTTGGACCTAGTAGAATTGCTAGCCTAGGTGGTAAGTTATATGCATTTGTAATAGTAGATGATTTCTCTAGATACATGTGGATATATTTTCTTGCACTCAAGAACGATGCATTATCAGAATTCGTCACCTTTCGCAAGAAGGTTCAAAATGAAAAGGGTTTCATGATCACTCATATTCGAAGCAATCATGACAGCGAATTTAAGAATGTAGAGTTCAAGAAATTTTGTGACACACAGTTATTTGCATGAGTTCTCTTTCCCTAGGACTCCACAACAAAATGAAGTTGTGGAACGTAAGAACAGGACTCTATCCGAAATGGCTAGAGTAATGTTAAATCAGTTTAGTCTACCTAAATACCTATGGACTGAAGCTGTAATATAGCGTGCTATGTTCTCAATAGGGTTCTAATTCGACCTATATTAAAGAAGACTCCCTATGAATTATGGTTTAATAGAACTCCCTCTGTTTCTTATTTCAAAGTATTTGGTTGTAAATGCTTTATTCTTAATACTAAAGATAATTTGGGCAATTTTAACGAAAGGGCCGATGAAGGTATGTTTTTAGGTTATGCGACGAAAAGCAAAGGGTACAGAGTCTTCAACAAGAGCACCATGATCATCGAAGAATCAATAAATGTTAAATTTGACGAACTCAATCAACATTCTGTCAATGATGATGATGAAGACATAAGTAGACCTAGTACTGCTCCTGTAGAACCCTCACACAAAGCACCAGCTGAGTCTCCAAGCAAATCACGTACAGAACCAGAAGTCGGAACCAGCAATACAGAGGATATGCCAAAAGAAATGAGATTTTTGGCAGACCATCTAAAGGACTTGGCAATTGGTGAGATTACCAGGGGTGTAAGTACTCGTTCCTCTAGTGAAGATGTAGCTTCCTGTTTTGCATTTATTTCACAGCTTGAACCCAAAAATATTGAAGAAGCATGTAGTGATAATTTTTGTTAGATGTTGTACAAGAGAAATTGAACCAATTTGAATAGAATCAAGTTTGGAAACTTGTTCCCAAGCCCATTGATCATCCGGTCATTGGCACCTGCTGGGTATTCCGAAATAAACTAAATGAGAATGGCTTAGTGACTCGTAACAAGGCTCCACTCGTAGCTCAAGGATACAATCAGAAAGAATGTATCGACTACGATGAGACTTATGCCCTAGTTACGAGATTAGAAACCATTCGCATGTTATGTGCATTTGCATGTTTTTATAATTTTAAGTTATTTCAAATGGATGTTAAAGTGTATTTTTGAATAGTTTTGTAAAAAAAAGAAGTTTATGTAGCTCAACCTCCAGGTTTTACTGATTTCAAAAATCCTGATTATGTTTTCAAGTTAAAGAAGGCATTATACGGTTTGAAACAAGCCCCTCGTGCTTGGTACGATTGTCTAAGTTCTTTTCAACTTGACAACGGCTTTTCAAAAGGGAAGGTTGATACTACACTGTTTATAAGTAGCAATCTTCTTTTGATTCAAATTTATGTAGATGATATCATTTTTGGATCTACTGATGAATCTCTTTGTCAAGAATTTTCAAAGTGTATGCAGAATAAGTTTGAGATGAGCATGATAGGAGAGCTGAAATTCTTTCTCGGACTGCAAATCAAACAAACCAACAATGAGACGTTCATAAATCAAGCCAAGTACACAAAAGATTAATTAAAGAAGTTCGATCTGGAAGCAGTCAAACCACTTTGCACTCCGATATCAACTTCAACCAAGCTTGATATTGATGAACAAGGCAAACCTGTCGACATACGTAACTATCGAGGTATAATAGGTAGTTTACATTACTTAACTGCCAGTCGACCTGACATAATGTTTAGTGTTTGCTTGTGTGTAGGTTTTCAAGCCAATCCTAAGGAATCGCATTTATGCGCGGTTAAACGTATCTTCCGATACCTTAAAGGCACTTCTTCTGTCAGCTTATGGTATCCCAAAACCACGTCGTTTGACCTAACCGGTTATTCGGATGCTGATTTTGCTGGATGCAAAGTAGATAAAAAAAAGTACCAGCGGTACATGTTATTTTCTAGGCAAAGCTTTAGTCTCTTTGTTTAGCAAGAAATAAAATTTTGTCGCATTATCAACAACTAAGGCTGAGTATATCGCTGCAGGACGTTGTTGTGCCTAAATTTTATGGATGAAGCAAACCTTAGAAGACTTTGGCCTACTATACACACACATACCCATTTTCTGTGATAATACTAGCACTATCAATTTGATTAAGAATCTAGTATGTCACTCTCGTACTAAACATATCGAGATTCGACATCATTTCCTTAGAGATCATCAACAAAATGGAGATATCAACCTTGTATACATAGACACATAGAATCATTTAGCTGACATCTTCACAAATCTCTAGCGGAAGTTCGTTTCAATTATTTACGTCTGAAATTAAAAATTTTAGATGTCAATAATATTAATTAATTTTGTTTTATGCAATTATTTTTTCAATACTCAAAAACTGTTTTTGAGACAAGCCTACAAAGGGTCTGTTTGTCACCACGACTACAGTAGCGGTATTTAATTGCTCCCCGGTGAACTCCCGTTAGCTGGAACAGTACTCCTACAGCTAATCTGAAACAGTCGCTGTGTAACAAAATTTAATTTATAAAATAATATTAATTATATTAATTGAAATTTAAAATTACTAAATTTAGAATTAAATAATTGAAAGAGGATGATGAAAAGGATGTGGCCCATAAAAATTCTTTTTCAAAATTCACTAAAAGAACCCTAGGCAAATTCGGCCCGAGTTTGGTACGAATTTGGGCCGAGTTCTGTTGGTGGTATATATTTTTAAGTCAGAACCCGAGGCCCTATCCTCTTCATCGCTTCCAAAAGCATCTCCAGATTGCTGCTGCTGCCCGAGAGCTCCTCCAAACCCTAAAATTTCTCCAACTCATTGCTTCCAATCCGTTTAGAGATTTCTATGCAAATTTTGTATTCGTGCAAAGAATTTCTTTCTCTACAACATACTAAATTTCTGGAAGGTATAACTCTCTCCTTTCATCTCCTTCAATTTTATTAGTTTTAATTCAATTTTGGAAGAAATGCCTAAGGGATTCACTCCTTCCAAGAGGAAGAAGACCAATGCCAGTGAAGAGGCATCGACTTTGAATCCACCAGCGGATTCACTCTTTTCTTCGGTCCAATCAGCCGATGGTGCATATAATGAGTTTTATTTTGAAACTCATTACCAATCATTGCTATGGTATGGTGATTTTATCATACGCAACATATGCACTGGCGCCCCGATTAAGTAGACTGCGTTTCCTGACCACCGTCCTTATTTTGAGGTATTAGGGTTACAATGACTTGTCATCGAAAAAATCCCTACAACTACTAATTCCATTAGATTATTTTACTGTAACTTTGTGTTAGACACTTTTGATGTTAAGACTTGTGTCGGAGGTATTAACATCGAGTTCAATGATGTCTTGTTAGCCGAAATCCTTGGTGTTCCTAACGAAGGTGCCCAGCTCGATGATATAACTGATTTCGATTTTCCCGATGGCGCGACTCTTCTCAGCTGTAAGAACGATCTTCGTGCACCTGCACATGTTCATTCTGGAAAGTTCAAGGCTGCAAACTTGAACTTGTTTAACTATGAGTTACATCGCATCATCTATTCCACTATTCTTCCAAAATCCACTTCAAATGATGATGTTACAAATCTTGAACTATCTGCTCTCTACCACATCATCAAGGGAATTCCATTTTTGGTTCCCAAGACTATTATCCAGATGATGGGACGATGTCGCGCAAGGGATCAAAATCTCTCTTATGCGATGTTCATTCCACGCATCATTCAGCGATTTGACATCGATCTATCTACTTATGCTCTGGACCTTGAGCCCAAGTACCTCCAGTTATCTCGACGTAGTGTTACCGTACCTCCTACTGCACCTCCTACTGCACCTGCCCCACCTTATCAGGATTAACCTATATCTTTTGAGGGTATCCATCAGCACCTTTCTGATCTCCGGGCATTCATCACTGATACATCCAGGGAATGCGAGTTCTGTGATATGACTCGGTTTCAGGAACTAGCCAACTCCTTCGCTGATCTCCGATTCGCCCAGACTGGACATTCTGCCAGTTCTCTTCCCCGAGATCCAGCTGTCTCCGGCTATCGCTATGAGGATGAGGCAGTACATACTCTCTTTCAGCCCGGTAACGCTTATGATTGGTACCGTAGTTCGGGTGCTACTCCACACACCTCTGGAGCTGGCACTTCTAGACATGGTCCATCCGAACATGGTGGACGTGCTGGCACTGCAGATGATGATGATGATGAGGATTTATGATCTAGACGTACTATATTTTGTCTAGATGATCACTTTTTGAGGCTTTGATTATGTCTTTATTACTTGGAAATGCTCCGACATTCCAAGATATTATTAGTACTCTATCCTTTTAGTTTATTTTGCACTGAGATTGTATTTGTCTGAGATGATATTCTGTGAACATGTTTTATGCTTTCTTTAGCATATTTTTATTCAGTTTAGAATTATTCCATATTTCTCATAGCACTATCTCTTTATGCTTCAATATTAACTGCCTGTGAAATATAAACTTCCTGTAAAAAGTGTTGTTTTTCCTTTTATTATGTTTATATTTCTTCAACGATTGTTTCTTATACATATATTGTGGGGGAGCTTCTTTGTTTACAATTATTTTGCTAAGTGACAACAGGGGACAAATAGGATCTAACATCTATTGCAGGATACAGGAACATTTTTCTCAGGATACAGTACAATTTACAATTTTGATCATCTTTCAAATCTTATCGATCAACGATGTTATATCGGTCATGGTTTGTCAATTATCAAAATGGGAAAGATTGATGGCCCATTGGTCATGGTCAAACCTGATTTTAATAATTGATCAAACTATGTCTCGATATATGGGCTACTTAAAGATGTTTTGGACTCTTGGACACTGCCAGAGAATAGCTATCCGATCTGTTCAAGATCGAAGCTGTGCTTGCCACTCGATTCTGTATTTCCTTTATGCAATGTAATTTTCACTTTTATTGAGTTTAGGAATACATTGTACACCAAGTCGTACTGGCAAATAGGCTACCATAAAAATATTTTCAAAAAAATCCCATGTTTTGACAAAAAACCCTTATTTACAAAAAGCTCCTAACTGCTTAAAAGAATTATAAAAAGACCAAAAATCAATTTACAAAAACCCTGAATAAACCCTGACAGAACTCGGCCAGAGTTCGGCCCGAGTTCTGCCAGAGTTCGGTTAGTGACCGTTTGATTTTCAAACGTTTTAAAACTTGGTCTCCAGTAGTTATGGATCCTAACGAGATTTTCTCATAGAGTTCTGTCCGAATTCTGCCCGAATTCTGCCAGAGTTCTGCCTTTGGAAAAACTATAAATAGGGAAGAATTTTGATCATTTCAATTCACTCATTCACTCGCTTTCATCTCTTCTCTCTAAAGCCTACTATTCTATTCTAAAGAGTTCTAAGCTTTATTTTTCAAATCCCAAGCCAGTTAGAATCCTCTAGTCGATTTGCTGGTGTGGTACGGTCTAGAAGCTTTAGAGCGATTGTAATCATAGGCTTGATTGAAGAAAAACTCTTCACAATTAAAGTTGGTCGAGTACTTCGTATCAAAGCTCTGTAGAAGCATAAAAATTTTGGCTGACTTGACAACCATGCGCCCAAGCCAGCGAAGATATATGCGCCCAAGTCACCAGTGAAGACATATGCGCCCAAGTCATTAATGAAGACATATGCGCCCAAGCACCAGTGAAGTCATATGCGCCCAAGTCACCAGTAAAGCCATATGCCCATGTGCTCATTCTAGGCTACTCCAGAAGGGGGCGCATAGCCCTGTTTTAGGCGATGCGCCCAAGCCAGAATAGCCTCTGACTCGGTCAAACCCACGATTAATCGTGCACCGAAGCATACGGCCACGTCAGTCTCCACGAGCAGTCGTGCACCGAAGCATACAGCCACGTCAGTACCGTAATCAACCTACGATCGTACATTCTGTATGCGTGTACGCCCTATGCGACCAAAGCAGGACTATGCGCCCACATGAAAACCAGTATATTTTTTCATGTAGGTGCATAACATCATTCCAACACAAGAACGACTATAAAAAGGGGTCTCATACCTCTTCAAAACACAGAACGGAGAGCATTTTTAAGAGCCAAATTGCTGCACTTCTTGCCAGTGAGCCGAGAGTTAGCAATTTTCTTAGGTTTTCTTCCACTTTTTTAATCTGAGTGTCAACGGAGTAAAGGAGAAACTTCCGTTCGATCTCCATCGTCCCATTCCCCAGAATTTTTTTTGTACTCGGGGATCCTCATCGCAGGATCTCTCAGGCGTACTCGATTTATGGTGCCTTGTGCCAATAAAAAAAAGAATTTTGGGGAATGAGAGATCGAGCGACAGTTGCTCCTTTACTCCGTTGACATTTTGATTATAAAAGTGGAAGAAAACCTAAGAAAATTGCTAACTCTCGGCTCACTGGCAAGAAGTGCAGCAATTTGCCTCTTGAAAATGCTCTTTGTTCTCTGTGTTTGAAGAGGGATGAGGCCCCCCTTTTATAGTTATTCTCAAGCTGGAATAATGTTATGCGCCCATATGAGGAAACACGTTGGTTCTTATGTGGGCTCATAGTCCTGCTTTGGGCGTATGGGATGTAGACGTATACAGGCTACGAGATCGTGGGTTGGTCGTGGTGTTGACGTGGCCGCATGCTTCAGTACATGACTACTCGTGGAGACTGACGTGGCCATGCACTTCGGTGCACGTTTTGATCGTGGCTTTGACTAAGTCAGGCTTGGGCGCATAGCCATGTCTCAGGCTATGCGCCCTCCTTTCGAAGGAGCTAGTCTTGGGCACAAGGAGCTACACTTCACTGGGCGCATGGATTTATACTGACTGGGCGCATGGAGCTTCATTGAGTGGGCGTATAGAGTTACACTGACTGGGCACATGGAGCTTCACTTGTCTTGGACGCATGAAGCTATATTTGCTGAAAAATTTTCATGCTTCTACAGGACCCCCTTCAAAGTTTTTGACACTTTGAACAAGTTCAAAATACTTTGAAAGAAGCATGGATCGTCTTCTCACGAGGCAATGAGCGCATAGCACGACCCTCTCCTTGGGCACATTGTATTTAGCCAGCCTGTCATGGAGATACGACTGTTGAGATTTTCTTCGAAATCCGAACTGACAGATTCATCGAAATAAAATTTGAAACGGTCCATCCTTTATACGTCGTCTACGTCAGCAAGAGACAGTCGTATAGTATGCAGAGAGCTGGTCCTTTACGTAGGCGCATAGGCTACAGTAGGCGCATACACCACAATGGGCGCATAGAGTATATGGGTGTATAGAAAGTGGCCCGTGCCTACAAATAGACCCTAGGGGAGAGAGAAAATTCATTATTCCTTTCTCTTTGAATGTTTCAGAAAACTCTTCGTCTTTTTTCTTTGAGAATCATGTGTCCCAAGGCTGTCAAGAGATCTACAAAGGGCAAGGGGCTGCTTCGAGTGGCTCTCCTTCTGCGACCGAGTCCTCGGCAGTCCAGGACCCGATTTTGGGTCAGGGCATGCTTCAAAAAATAAAGTCTCGAGCGTTAATTTAGGATGCTCGGAATTCTCTTCTGCTTGGGCACTTGCGTCTAAGACAACATACTTCTGTGAGCATTACTATGTGCCTACAGAAGTCATGCGCCAACATCGTGGTATGCTATGTGCCTACGTGTTGCGATGTTATGTGCCTTTTAAGTTGTGGCACGTTATGCGCCCACTAACTGTGTATTATGCGCCCACATATCTTTTTTGGGCGCATATCCATTTGGACGCATAGCCTTTTGGGCGCATAGAAACCCTTCAGAACTTAGTTTTTCCTGCAATTTTTCTAAGTCTGACTGTCTTTCTGCCCCCCCCTTTCATATTCTGTAGGGATCTGGCTGGCAAATTTCTCCAGGACTGGTGTCGGCGATTCGGGGCATGGTAAAGATGCGACACTTGACACCCACATAAGAGAGCTCAGGACTCTTCGTATTTTGGAAGAGTTTTCCTCAGATGGTAGGAAGAACCTTTATACATCGAAGAGTCGGATGGTAGTCGGGCATTACCGTGAAAGTTCTATTTTTACGGTTCTTCAAGTAGGCAAAAGCAATACTAGGGATGTTGTTTTGAAGGTATGGTCTCTTGAAGAAATGGGCCCACGACATCCGCCATATAGAGGAGAGGAGATCACCATTTGTAGATGTTTTAGCATGCTATATTTTTCCTTATCCGTGTAGCTTCTTGAAGGTTCAACAGCCTTATTTGCTTGCTCAACAGTAAATATATGACTTCCTTCGACGAAAGTGTGGTGCTGTCAAACTGACCAAGCTATGTGTTGCTAATGAGTAGCAGATTCTCCCTTCTTTCGGACATTAATGTAACCTTTTACTTTTTATCCAGATGAAGAGATGAAGAACCTTCTGTTTTGCTCATGAGATGTAGTCTTGTGAATGTAATTAATTTTGAATAAACAGAATACATTCGCTCCATTCTTTGTTTGTGGTATCTGTGGTGCTTGTATTAGAGAGCCAAATATCGTATTTATATAAAGGGTATCACGCTGGAGAACCCCCCTCTCTCCCTTTTTTTTGGTCGTCACGGCTCTTTTACCTTTTTTTCGTCTTTCGATGGCCGTTTAAGTACTGAATAAAGAATCTTTTCAGAAGTGAATATGGTTTTGTGAAATATCGATGCTAGAGGTAATGTGGACATAGCAAGGACATTTCTGATAGGTATTTCGCTGGAGAAATTTTATGTGGACCTATTATCCGTTTTACGTTCGAATGATTCGAATATAGATAGTAAGTTGATTGAAGCTGCTAGTAGAGGTAATATGGACGTAATAGCAGAGGATGTTATATATCTGACCAGAGGTAATATGGACGTGGAAAGATATATAGCATTAGGGAGGAGTGGATAGTTCAGAGGTAGTGTGGACATTACTAGCTTTGATGAATGCTTTGCTCAGAGGTTATGTGGACGTGGCAAAACATTTGATCATTTCGCTGGGAAAATAATTATCGAAAAATAGTTCAGGGATAATAGGGACGTGATTTGTTTTCGTCAAACCGAGTTTGGACGGAGTCAAAAACAGAAATAATTCCAATGGAAAAATATTTAGAGGACCTATTATCCAGGGCATATTCAAGACTCTTGAAATACGGATAATAGTTAGATAGTTTTTTTTGGAATCATATAAACATCGCACTATACATTTACGTGACTGAACATATGTGAACATTATGTAAAAGAGATTACACATAGTACTTCTTCAGGAACTTGTCGTTGATAGGCATCATAAGCAAGTCACTGTCGGGCTTGGTCAGCCGGTACGCACCGTTAGAATACACCGATTCTATGACAAAAGGCCTTCCCATTTATGCTAGAATTTTTCTTTTATTTTGTGCGTCATGACCATCGATCTTCTCACTGCTAGGACCAGATCGCCGACCAGGAAGATCCTTTCCTTCACCTTTTTGTTGAAAGATCTTGAGAGACGAGCTTGGTATAGCTCAATACGCTGTTGAGCTAATAAGCGTTTTTCGTCTAGCGCTTCGAGCTCTTGGAGTCGCAGACGATAAATTTCTTCAGTAGCCAGCTCGCTGGCTAGGGCTACTCGAAGAGAAAGAATCTGGATTTCTAGGGGAAGAACTGCTTCGCTCCTATAAACCAGAGAGAATGGCGTACTGCCTGTTGGAGTCCGGACCATTGTGCAATAGGCCCGTAGACATTCACCGAGCTTCTCGTTCCAGTCGCGCTTGTTTGAAGACACAAACTTCTTAAGAAGTTTGATGATGATTTTGTTGAAGGCTTCTGCTAGCCCGTTAGCCGTTGGATTATAAACAGTAGAGGCTACGTTCTCGATTTGATTCTTATCGCATAACCGACAGAACGCATGGCTTGTGAACTGTGGACCATTATTATAGATGATCCTGCGAGGAAGGCCGAAGCAGTAGATGATGTAATGTTTGATGAAACTGATCACGTTTGACATCTTCACTTCGGTGAGCGGTATAGCTTCTGCCCATTTGGAGAAGTAATCGATTATGGCTAGGATGAACCGATGTCCCTTGGAGGATGGCAGGCTGATTGGTCCTATGACGTCCATGCCCCGGCTTCAAATGGCCAAGATGCTATCGTTGGGTGTAGAAACTCCGAAGGTTGGTGAATGAAATCGGCGTAGAACTGACAAGCTCTACACTTCTTTTCATATTCAACAGTATCAGCAATCATTATGGGCCAGTAATAACCCATTCGTTTGAAGCGATCTTATAATTTGGGGTCTGGTTGATGTGCACCACTAAATCCATCATGTGCCTCCCGGAGTACATGTTTGGCTTCTGTGTCTGATAAGCATCGTAACAGTAGCCCGTCTAAGAGCGTCGGTACAACATCTTGGTAGCTGTGTCATAGTAAAATCTGAGGGATCGCCTTTAGATAGATACTGATTCCTTCGGGTCTTCGGGGAGGATTTCATAGACAGCGTAGTCTATAAAGGAAAATCTCCAATCTTTAGCATTGACATTTATTTCTGCTGTACAACTGTGATGAATATGTAAGGCATCTTTCACACAGAATAGTTCTCGACCAGATATTGTGATCGACTGCTGAGTATTGGTAGGAACGGTCAAGGAAGCAGTGAGACCGGCTAGAGCATCTGCTTCTATATTCTGTAGTCGAGGTACATGCTCGATGAAGAATCAAGCAAAAGTAGATGCCAGCTCGATTGTTGCTCTGTGGTATGGGATGAGATCTTCGTGGCGAACTTCATAATCCCCTCGGACCTGACTAACTATTAGATTGGAATCACCGTAAGCCTCTAGATAGTCAACTCCCAGTTGCTTCGCCAGTTGTAGGCCGATTAATAGGGCATTATATTCGGCTACGTTGTTGGTGCATGGTTCCACAAGAGAATATACACGGTGTATAACCAGATGATCAGGTGACACGAGCACGATACCTACTCCAGCCACGATATTCCCTTTGGGTCCTGTTCTTGATGCACCGTCAAAGAACATTCGCTAAATAGGGATTTCTTCGGTAGCAGTATTAGACTCCGCCACTTTGTCGGGGATTTCATTGTAGAGTTTGGACGATTCTGGCACCGGTTGAGCTGCTAGGAAATCAGCAAATGCTTGGCCTTTTACTGCTTTCTGAGGAATGAAGATCATATCGTACGGAGTCAACAGCATTACCTATTGTAAACCCCCTAAATTTCTACTACAATTTTTTTAAATATTTTTCGTATCTATTTTGTACTTCGTACGTCGCATACAAGTTCGTATTTTTATTTGCGTAACGTGCGAGATACCGTTCGTAATTTTTCGACGAGTACGAATATGTGTCGAGGTACATATGTTAGAAAAATATTTTTATTATAAATTTTATAAATATTTTTATTTTGTATAAAAAGGTTATTTTATTCGTCGTTTACAAATGAATGGTGATTTGGAAATTTTGGTTTAATATTTTGTGAAATATAAAATTTGCTTATTAAAATATTTTGTTATTTATAAAAACTAGATCATGAAGTAATATTTAAGTATTTATAGTGATTTTCGAAATTAATTATTTCCATATTTATTTAACTATGAAAATGATATTTAGGATTTTGTTAATTTTAATATTTGATTAAATATGGTAAATTGCAAAAGATTTTATTGGCTTTATTTAAAATATTTTAAATTAAGTATAGAATTTATTTAGATTGGATTTGAATTAAATTGAAGTATTTTAAATCGATTTAAATTAATAGGGGATTTATCTAATTGGGATTTAAATCATCCCAATCTTTATCCAACTGGGAATTCCCACATCCTATAAAAGGCAGGTACTCATCCAAAAATTTCTATTCTCCACAATTCTCTCCACAAAGTGTTGTGCATCGTGTCGGTGTCTACCATTTCCACTATGATCGATTTTACATAGACATTGTTTTTCCTCCCCGTGTCCACACCCGGACACGATGACCCCATAACCCTAAGACTACGAAAACAACAACCCACGACCACCATCATCATCGTCCCAAGTCCCTGCTCCGCCGGATTTTGGCCACGAACCACCACCATCGTCGCTGTCTCTACCACCCACCATGACCACGCCACCTCCACAGCCCCCAACTCTGACCACGACCACCAGGCATCTCCACCACCGCCAACTTCTACCAGATTCCCGTCCGACCAACCAATCCTGAGTACTCCGACTCAACCCCGGCCAACCCATCATCGAAACCACCATACCCAGAGAAAAGAAAAGGAAAGGGACAGGACCCTTACCTCCTCGAGTCAACGACGACCGCGGCAGCACCGCGGTGAACTCCCGACGCCTCTCCTCCTCAAGCGTCGCACTTTTCTGCCGCGTCCTCACCGCCGGGCTGGCCGCCGGCCGAACCCACTGCGCCACCACCTGCGCCCAGATAACTGCGAATTCCCGCGCGTGAACAGCACCTCCGCCGGAGTCGCCCGTTCCCCTGTCGATCGAGCCATCGGAAGGGATCCTCCTCCGTGCTCCGTTCTGAACCGCGCCCGACGACCCGGCGCTGACCTTCGCCTTTCGCCGGAGAACGATCATCCGCCGCCTCCACTCAACTCCGGCCGCTGTGCCCTCGCGGCCACCGCCCCCGCACAGGCGCGCTTGTGTCCGCCGCCTCCAGATCGGCGGTTCCGCCGTGCCACTCCTCTTCGCCGTCCGACGAACACCCCATCCGCCGAGCCACCGCCGCGGGTCCGTCCGGCCGCCGCCGTTCTCCCTCGGTAAGGTCTCCAACCCTTTTTTTCTCTCTCTCTTTCGTGAATGAAAGGGGGGATGGCTGCTGTACTGCTGCACAATAGTTTATAAGGTTTTATTTTGTACTGTTATTATTATTATTAATTTTATTATTTTTATTTTTATTATTATTATTATTATTATTATCATTATAATATATGTATTATAGATATTATTATTATTATTAGTAGTAGTAGTAGTAATTGATTTTGTATTTAGATATAAAAATCTTTTCAAATTTACTTGTAAAAAAATATAATACATCTACAAGGTTATATATAAATATTATACTTGGCTTGGCCTTTTCAAAATATGGTTTTAGAACCCTATATGATTTTACTAATATTTATCTAAATTATTGTTAATAATAAAATATGGTTTTTATCTATAAAAATATGTGTTGACAAACATAGAGGTAGCCTAAAACGATTTTTGATTATTAAAGTATTTTCCAAAAATATATTTTTACTAATAAAAATCTATTTTAGCTATTATATTTTCTAAACATGGTATAAACACCTTTTCTACAAATCCATCAGTTATCAATTCTTGATCATGACTAAATCATGCCTATTTTCTCATGGACTTCGGGTCTCTGCACGTTGATCATAGCCATGGGACAATCAGGACTTGTCGGAACATCGCACCACCAGGCGACACACCAGGCAAGATACCTTGCCACAATTTACTGTTTATAAATTAGTTGCATTTTATTTATTATATATCACTGTTCATTTATTTCTAGTCCATGATTACTGTCTGCTTAGTGATATTAGTTGTACCTTGTTATTTACCCTTTGATTGCATATGGACTTAGAGTTAAGGGACTACCACTAGCTTAGTGCATTGCATAAAACTTTGACACTGTTGTGCCACAAGATATGTGAGTTATGAGTAGCATATAGTCTACGGACCTGCGTGTTGGCTGATCACTGATGCGTGCAGGACGTGCGTTAGGTCTAACTGTCAATAGTTGTATGTTAGAAGACTTGACGGTTAGTAGTGTTTCATGGTCGTGGATACGACATGATAGGTACATTGGGTGGGGAGAACATTTCCTTATCGTATGGGCTTCGATTTCACTTTCCTTGTAACCCGGAAGCTCCGCTGGAGATACGGGTATGAGCCTCTCAGGTTGGCCACTGTCGTTTTTGAACGTTATGCTCTCGGTCATTGGTGCCCAAGTGGGGACTATACCAGATCCCTTTACAGCCAGGGCTCATGCGACGAAAGGTTTGTTCTCAACTGCATGTTCACTTTAGTTTGGTCAGATTACCTTATTGTGTCTTGTCACTTTCTTTGATTGTGGCATGTTTTATATTCAGTATTTATATGGCATGTTTATTGTATCTTGTTATGTCCCTCTGAGGACCTGGTTATCTCGCCACGTGTGTGTGTTCTTGTCTTTTGCAGGTGTTCTAGCCGTGGCCATGATTGTCACTATTTCTTTGAGGATGATTGTGCTTTGATCGTCTTCGCTTTGTCCGCCAAACTCGTTATATTTTTTATGTATTTTTCCTTACTTGTTGGTAATGGATTTTTCTCCGCCCAACGATTGTATACATGACAAAATCAAAGTTTCTTTTATATCATATTTATCTTTATGGATGAGATTTAGTACCTTGATTACTACATTTTACAGCTTATGTATATATACGAGGGTCCATATACTTCGTATGTTTACAGCTGGCATGATTACGTTCTAGTCCTACGTATTTTGGGGCTGGGGCATTACATGTTTTTGTGGTGGCCCATGCAGGTCTAGTTTGCCATTTCGGTTACATGATTGAACCAAACGGACCTACAATATAGGATTAGAGTTTAGAATCCCATCCACCTACTTGACATCCTTTCTTGACTTCAAATTCTGAACTCTCGTTCGACCTTCTTGAATCACATCTTGCTTGACTCCTTCTACCGTAAATTCTTAGTTTCGTGTTTAGTAAAGATGACTACACTAGTATATGCCCATAGGTTAAACACATGGCTAGATGGATAGCATTGACAATTAATATGCATTGAGAATTTTGTTTGAGTTGTAGATGCATTTATTTTCCTAGAAATATGTTTCTTAAGGATGAGTTGAATCTAAGTTGGATAGTAGCATATTACCACTTTCAAAGGATGATTAGAATTTTATTTTGATATCACAAGGTGGTATACACAAGAGGATAGCTAGGTCGAGAAAACAAATTGATTAATTTTGCATTTTGATTTTTGAAGGTCTTTGAACATTTATGATTTATTGAATTGTAGCTATACATCTTTTGGAGGGATATAAATTTGATTTGAAAAAGGATCATAAAATTTTAAATGTGGAAGTATGATTTATGATTAACCAAAATTTAAGGATGATTGATAAATTTTGGTAAGTATTTTTGAAGTAAAATTACGTCATATGATCTATTATTTATAAGGCTATTTAGATTTCAAGTTTAAAACCTTGATTATGGATATTTAAATTTTGGAAAAAAAAAGAGAGAGAAGAAGAAATTACTTTTGTAGAGTAGTTGTGACTTATTGGAAGTTAGATATACACATTTGAAGGATATAGAATTAAATTCGAGAGTTATTTAAACGTTCCATTTTGTAGTATGAATTTCGACAGATAAACTTATTAAATATTGAGTTTAAGATTTGGAAAAAAAGGGAGGTTATCATTCAAGTTGCAATATACAAGAGTTGTTTCGAGATTGACTAGAGATTTAAATTTTGATTAAAGTCGACGGCCTAAGATAATTAGAAAATCTTGGAGGAGTATCTTAGAAAGTTTATTGAGAAACTTACGAGGACTTGAAATTTTAGATTAGATCATATATTAGAAGAGGGCCAAGAAGCAAGTAAGGTCACCCTAGTGAGATAGAAGTATCCCACATTAGATTGACATGCCACCTATGACTATGGTATTGCATATACACAAGTATAGTTAGTCATCGACCAAACCGATAAAACATATCTTTGATTTACTCGACCTTCCCCCAAATCTAGATCATTATTTGTGACCATCTAATTATTTGAAACTTAGAAATGATTGGAATCATTCCCTTGACCATACCCTTATCTATGAGACTATCTTCCCTCTAGAAACTGTGTCTCTAACTTATTTTACCTTGACCTACGAGATTCATAATTATTTTTATTTCGTGCTTTAACCTTTTATTTTTGGTGCATTAATTAGTACCTTATGAAAAACCCACTTTCGATTTTTGATCATTTGGCGTTCCCTATCGTGACTTCAATATTTGGAGCACAACACTAGACTTTTCCTTCCCACAAATTTCACATACAAGACCTAGACGAGCTCACCTTCATGTAGGTATATCATGTTCTACTAAAACACGTCCCCTTGTACTCTATTTTTATGGTACGACTTTCGGGCCATAAAGACTCAACTATAACCTATACCATGGTGTCGATATGCTTTTGACTATATATTTGCAGGTCAAATCTTGACTCAAGTCTTTCGACCCGATACTGATTGTGATCTACTAAATTCGTTAAATGCTTAACCTTGTGTTTTTATCTTGACTGCTTAGCCCCTGTCATTTTATTTTCTTGTATTATCTTGATTTACTTAGACCCATAACACCTTTTACTCTTCATACAATATTAGCAACACTTACTTTTCTCCCTTCCAATTAAATTGCTTTACTTATATTTCACTATGATTCCACCATGGTTTATGCAACCTTGTTCCTTGAATGATTCCATTGTGCAAAATGAAATTTGATCATGACAATCTTGAGTTAGTAGCAGCTAGATTGGAGAACCCCACAGCATGGATAAATAATGTAGTCGGTTAAGATAATTACGAGATTATGAGCTATAGGTGGGACATAAATGGAAATGTGCAATAAATTTGAATCAATGAAGTAAGGAATGATATATTATGTTTTGATGAAACACTCAAGAATAAATAGACTTCGCAAATTTCAAATTTGTTTTGAGATAACTACATTGAGTGGAAATTTTTCTAAATGCTTGGGTGGTTAAGAACCAAATTATACATTAAATTATGGATGAAATTTTTTGATAAAGACAATGTTGACGTTGCCTTCGATAACGTATAGTGTTATGATAATATTTGTTTCAAAGATAACCAAATTGTTGAAGAAAGAAAGTGCGTACATTTTTGACGACTTAAGAATACGTTTCTAAAGAGGATTGTGAGTTGGAAGTAAAGACGGGTTTCATTTTTTTACCATAATTAATTAAAAGATCAATGGATTCCAATTCCCGAAGAAGACGCTAATAGGTAAAGGATTTTCATTTGTAATGATAAAGGATTGTGTTGTGAAGATATAATCAACAAATCTTGAAGGTGATAGCCTATTTTGGGTACTTTAAGGATAAATACGAATTTCCTACAAAGAATGTTGATTTAAACATTTGATTAAACATATTGAAGATCTGTTTTGAGAAAAATGGATATATATATAGATATGCGAGAGAAGTTTATTAGAGATTTTTGAATTCAACTTCGTGGACTTATTAAATTTCAAATATAGGATATTGAATGTAATATTTTGAAGATGGTAAAATTTTGGAGTTCAAATTTTATGAAATTACGAAGAAAATGGGAGAGAGTATCTTAAGTGAACTTAAGTTTATTGGAATATGAATCTCAAGAAGAAATCAAACTTTTTGAAAGAGTTATTATGAATAAAAAGATAGTGACAAATCGAGGAGCTTGACGATATGGAACACAACTCAGATATTGAGCTTTTGCTCTAAATTTTGTCGAGAAAGTCATTAACCTATTTTGTGTTATACATTAAAAGATTTAGGATAGTGTTGATTGAAAATTGAGATTGATAGGTGTCATATGATCATCGTCTACACTATGCCGGGAATCTATTCATTTTGAATATCTAAATTCTGATTATTTACGATTGTTTATTTTCTGTTGTATGCCTTTCCTTCACCCCGTCAGATAATTGATCGATTGCTTATCGATAAACTCTTTCCATCCCCTTCGCCCTACCTACCCTAATTTTTCCTAAATTTCGAGGACGAAATTCTTTTAAGTTGGGTAGGATGTAAACCCCCTAGATTTCTACTACAATTTTTTTTAAATATTTTTCGTATCTATTTTGTACTTCGTACGTCGCATACAAGTTCGCATTTTTATTTGCGTAACGTGCGAGATAGCGTTCGTAATTTCTCGACGAGTGCGAATATGTGTCGAGGTACATATGTTAGAAAAATATTTTTATTATAAATTTTATAAATATTTTTATTTTGTATAAAAAGGTTCTTTTATTTGTCGTTTACAAATAAATGGTGATTTGGAAATTTTGGTTTAATATTTTACGAAATGTAAAATTTGCTTATTAAAATATTTTGTTATTTATAAAAGCTAGATCATGAAGTAATATTTAAGTAATTATAGTGATTTTCAAAATTAATTATTTCCATATTTATTTAACTATGAAAATGATATTTAGGATTTTGTTAATTTTAATATTTGATTAAATATGGTAAATTGCAAAAGATTTTATTGGCTTTATTTAAAATATTTTAAATTAAGTATAGAATTTATTTAGATTGGATTTGAATTAAATTGAAGTATTTTAAATCGATTTAAATTAATAGGGGATTTATCTTATTGGGATTTAAATCATCCCAATCTTTATCCAACTGGGAATTCCCACATCCTATAAAAGGCAGGTACTCATCCAAAAATTTCTATTCTCCATAATTCTCTCCACAAAGTGTTGTGCATCGTGTCGGTGTCTACCATTTCCACCATGATCGATTTTACATAGATATTGTTTTTCCTCCCCGTGTCCACACCCAGACATGATGACCCCATAACCCTAAGACTACGAAAACAACAACCCAAGACCACAATCATCATCATCCCAAGTCCTTGCTCTGCCAAATTTCGGCCACGAACCACCACCATCACCGTTGTCTCTACCACCCACCATGACCACACCACATCCACAGCCTCCAACTCCGACCACGACCACCAGGCATCTCCACCACCGCCAACTTCCACCTGATTCCCGTCCGACCAACCAATCCTGAGTACTCCGGCTCAACCCCGGCCAACCAATCCTGAGTACTCCGGCTCAACTCCGGCCAACCCATCATCGAAACCACCATACCCAGAGAAAAGAAAAGGAAGGGGACAGGACCCTTACCTCCTCGAGTCAATGACGACCGCGGCAGCACCGCGGCGAACTCCCGACGTCTCTCCTCCTCGAGCGCTGCACTTTCCCGCCGCGTCCTCACCACCGGGCTGGCCGTCGGCCGAACCCACTGCGCCACCACCGGCGCCAAGATAACTGCGACTTCCCGCGCATGAACCGCGCCTCCGCCGGAGTCGCCCGTGCCCCTGTCGATCGAGCCACCGGAAGGGATCCTCCTTCGCGCACCTTTCCGAACCGCGCCCGGCGACCCGGCGCTGACCGCCGCCTTTCGACGGAGAACGATCATCCGCCGCCTCCACTCAACTCCGGCCGCTGTGCCCTCGCGGCCACCGCTCCCGCACAGGCGCGCCTGTGTCCGCCGCCTCCAGATCGGCAGTTCCGTCGTGCCACTCCTCTTCGCCCTCCGACGAACACCCCATCCGCCTAGCCACCGCCGCGGGTCCGTCCGGCCGCCGTCGTTATCCCTCGGTAAGGTCGCCAACCCTTTTTTTTCTCTCTCTCTCTCGTGAATGAAAGGGGGGATGGCAGCTGTACTGCTGCACAATAGTTTATAAGGTTTTGTTTTTTTACTGTTATTATTATTATTATTAGTTTTATTATTATTATTTTTATTATTTTTATTATTATTATTATTATTATTATTATTATTATTAGTAATTGATTTTGTATTTAGATATAAAAATATTTTCAAATTTACTTGTAAAAATATAATACATCTACAAGGTTATATATAAATATTATACTTGGCTTGGCCTTTTCAAAATATGGTTTTAGAACCCTATATGATTTTACTAATATTTATCTAAGTTATTGTTAATAATAAAATATGGTTTTTATCTATAAAAATATGTGTTGACAAACATAAAGGTAGCCTAAAACGATTTTTGATTATTAAAGTATTTTCCAAAAATATATATTTACTAATAAAAATCTATTTTAGCTATTATATTTTCTAAACATGGTATAAACACCTTTTCTACAAATCCATCAGTTATCAATTCTTGATCATGACTAAATCATGCCTATTTTCTCATGGACTTCGGGTCTCTGCACGTTGATCATAGCCATGGGACAATCAGGACTTGTCGGAACATCGTACCACCAGGCGACACACCAGGCAAGATACCTTGCCACAATTTACTCTTTATAAATTAGTTGCATTTTATTTATTACATATCACTGTTCATTTATTTCTAGTTCATGATTACTGCCTGCTCAGTGATATTAGTTGTACCTTGTTATTTACCATTTGATTACATATGGACTTAGAGTTAAGGGACTACTACTAGCTTAGTACATTGCATAATACTTTGACACTGTTGTGCCACGAGATGTGTGAGTTATCAGTAGCATATAGTCTACGGACTTGCGTGTTGGCTGATCATTGATACGTACAGGATATGCGTTAGGTCTAACTGTCAATAATTGTATGTTAGAAGACTTGACGGTTAGTAGTGTTACATGGTCGTGGATACGATATGATAGGTACATTGGGTGGAGAGAACATTTCCTTATCGTATGGGCTTCAATTGCATTTCCCTTGTAACCCGGAAGCTCCGCTGGAGATACGGGTATGAGCCTCTCAGGTTGGCCACTGTCGTTTTTGAACGTCATGCTCTCGGTCACTGGTGCCCAAGTGGGGACTATACCAGATCCCATTACAGCCAGGGCTCATGCGACGAAAGGTTTGTTCTCAACTGCATGTTCACTTTAGTTTGGTTAGATTACCTTATTGTGTCTTGTCACTTTCTTTGATTGTGGCATGTTTTATATTCAGTATTTATATGGCATGTTTATTGTATCTTGTTACGTCCCTCTGAGGACCTGGTTATCTCGCCAGGTGTGTGTGTTCTAGTCTTTCGCAGGTGTTCTAGCCGTGGCCATGATTGTCACTATTTCTTCGAGGATGATTGCGCTTTGATCGTCTTCGCTTCGCCCGCCAAACTCATTGTATTTTTCATGTATTTTTCCTTACTTGTTGGTAGTGGATTTGTCTCCGCCCAACGATTGTATACATGACAAATTCAAAGTTGCTTTTATATCATATTTATCTTTGTGGATGAGATTTAGTACCTTGGTTACTGCATTTTACAGTTTATGTATATATATGAGGGTCCATATACTTCGTATGTATACATCTGGCATGATTACGTTCTAGTCCTACGTATTTTGGGACTGGGGCGTTACACCCATGTAGCTAAACGGGAATTGAGAGAGCCCGTTTTAGTCATGAGTGTTCTGAGAGGGTTGACTTTTGATATAATGTGGATAGTCTGTCCAGACACATAGTGGCGTGTCTTCTGGATGGCAAATACTAGTGCGAGGCATTCTTTCTCCACCGGTGTGTATCTGTGCTTGGCACCCACCATTATGCGGCTGAGGTAGTAAATTGCCTGTTCATGGCCGCCTTGTTCTTCCGAGCTAAGAGGGCGCCAAGGAATGATCCATAGCACGGACATATAGTAAGAGGGACTTCCCCCATTATTGGAGCAACCAATACTGGAGGACTTGTAAGATACGCCTTAATGTCGTCGAATGTGCGTTGACATTTTTCGGTCCAGACGAAAGATACGCCTTTTTTTATGAGCTGAGTGAATGGTTGACACCTTCCAGAGAGGTTCAAAATGAATCGTCTGATGTAGGCTAGCCTTTCTTGTAGTTCGTACAGCTCTTTGAGGTTTCTTGAAGGGTGCATGTCGAGAATAGCCTTCACTTTCTTTGGGTCAAGATGTATACCCTTTGAAATGATGACGAAACCAAGGAACTTGCCGCTGGAGACTCCCGGAAAAGACTTGGTTGGATTCATCTTGAGTTGGTGTGCACACATTAGTTCGATCACCGTTCTCAAGTCTTGGAGGTGGTTGCCCTGAGATGACTTTTGACTACGATATCGTCTATGTAGCACTCCACAGTTTTGTACAAATGATCACAAAAAATTGTGTTCATGGCTTGCGGGTATGTTTTCCCTGCGTTCTTCAATCCGAAGGGCATCACCGTATAGCAGTATACCCCCAACGGTGTTCGAAAAGATATGTGCTTCTCGTCGTCGAAGAAAATCTTGATCTGGTTGTAGCCTGAGAACCCATTCATGAAGGACATCTGCTCGAAGCCGTAGGTATTATCGATCATTACGTCAGTGATCGGTAGGGGAAACTGGTCTTTCAGGCATGCAGAGTTCAAATCATGGTAGTCGATACAGACTCGAACTTTTTTATTCTTTTTTATGACTGGAACGATGTTGGCAACCCAGTCCGGGTGTTGTTCTTTACGAATGAATCCACTAGCAATGAGCTTCTTGACTTCATTCTCGATGGCTTCTATGACGTCTGGTCGGAATCGTCGTTGTTGCTGCTTTTCTGGCTTAGCTTTAGACGAAATGTTCAGGCGGTGCATGGCGACTTTAGGGTCCAAGCCTGGCATGTCTTCATAGCTCCATGCGAAGACGTCGATGTATTCTCTTAAAAGCTGTATAGAGATTGGCGTTCATCACCAGATAGACTTTTGCTGATGAAGATTGGTTTGAAGGATGCTTCATCTCCTAGATTGACTTGGATGACTTCGTCTTCGGTAGGTAGTTCCCGTTGTTCGAAGCGTAGCTCCCACCTGGTGTCCATCTTTTGAGGCCATTGTTCGAGTTCAATTGATTGGACATCAACCGTAATTTGGCCGACAGAAACCATGTTGACGGACAGAGTTGCTTTGAACATGTCGCCGATGTTAGAGTCTGAATCCCAGAGGGAGGAATCAGAAAAATGAGAACAATGATCTGCTTTATTATCTGATCTTTCGGGAGTTGTTAGAGGAGAGACATAGCCCAAACCAACAACACTTCGTTGGTAGTAGTTCTCAGATTTGCCGGAAGGAGCAAAGTGTCATATTGGCAACCATCGCCCTCGGCCGTAATTTAGCCCTTTGTCACTTTTGATGTCATATCCCATATTCTGGATGATATTCTTGGCCTGCCAACTATACCAAAAAAGTTGTATTTTTCCAGAGTCATAGTCAGCTTCTGTGTTGTGCTTAGAAGAAGTAGAGTATAGAATGAACTTTCTCTCGCCAATTATACGACCGAAGATGATTAGCTCTTCATCTTTCTTTCTGGCGGGAACGATGAAGTAGAGGATATCTTCAGGGTAAACTTTTTCCTATAGGTGAGGTATTGTGACCGACATGCAGAGGTGTGGTCCTATGCCGTTCTCTAGAGCGTATATTGTATCTATGTAGTGGTTTACAGACTGATAGACATCAGAGTAATTCAAAGATAAACCTTTACTTAGGAAATACGCAAGTTCTTCTTCAGGGATAACATCATCCGCTAAAGGTACATTATTATGAGTATTGATATACTCATTGAGAGGATCATCATCTGGAAGAGGAGCCACAGTCTTGGCCGAGTTCACCATGTAGGGTAATTCTTCAGGATTGGTGGGACGGGCATCAGTAGGTTTCTCTAGGGTGTCTTGCTGAGAGTGATGGTCAGTGGCTTGACCTTGTCAGGGTTCTTCTTTTTTACCCAGATTGTGAGAGGCTTTGGAGTACTTTTTGGAGTAGTACGTCCTTTGACTCGGATAATCAAGGGACCATCATTGGAGGATGGACTTGCTTCAGCTTCATTGTCATCATCCTTGGGGGGTTGAGATTAATAAAGTACCGAATCTCCATAGTAAGCTTCGATGCCTTTGAAAGGATCAACATCGACAAACTCCGTCTTTACGACGCCGTCGATGTTGACGTACTTGAAGCACTGGTGAAGTATGGAAGGAACGATCATGTTCTCGTGTATCCATGGACGTCCCAACAAGACGTTGTAGGATATATTGGCATCGATCACATAGCAGGAAACCTCCGTTCGGAGATCACCGATCTGACATTTGAGACGGATCTTGCCCAGCGGATGGCTTCGACTAGCATTGAAAGCCATGATAGTTGTTGGTTGCGGATAGCTTGTGCAGAGGGATTCCTAGGATTTGAAGCAAACTTCTAGGAATGATGCTGAGGGAGGATCCTGGATCAATGTGCATACGGTCCACTTTGATCGCCCCGATATACCCTGTATAGTACAGGGGTCTATCGTGATAATTATTTTTGAGTAGCATGTCCTCCTGTGAGAAGGTGATGTTGGGCACCACTACCATGTTACTATGGCAGTGGGGACAGGAGACAGGATCTTCAGCGGAAGCTTTCACTTCAGCGAGGTAAGAGTCGGCATGTAGCAATGCCTCGCTTAAGGTCTTCCGCGTTTCTTTAGAGATTCGCAATAGATCGAACAGAGACAACCTGGCTGGTGTATTGGCTAGCTGAGCTAGTATATCAAAGTTGTAGGGCCGATCGATGCCTTCGGGAGCTGGCGTCTTTAGAGATTTTTCAAACCGTGTCTTCGTCTGCTTGGATTTATCCGGGGTTTGTGGCTTGGACGGACTGGCTTCTGAGCTCGTAGGGGCAGCGAGAGATTGAGGAGGTACTGCTTCTTCTTGTGCGGGATCGTATGTCCGAAGATAAGTCTTTCCCGATCGCGTCTCGCCAGATAGAACCTCGTAGATGGGAAAGGTTACCATATGGCATGGCTTGAGTTTCTTGCCCTTTCTTGCTTTGGGAGGCGCTACCCCCTGCATCACTTCTTGGACAATGTCTGGATGGACCCACATGATCTCGCCATGTTCAGTTGTGAGTGGGACCAAAGTCGAGTTGCGAGCTGGTGGTAGGTTGATGACTTCCATCGTCGCCTTAGGGATCGGGACCACGCCATTTGGGACTTTTGTATAGGAAAAGTCGCCAAACTGAAGAGATATCATGTTATCAGATATGACCTTGTCTTCAGCATCGAGGTTGATCATTTGACTGTCGATAAGCTATTGTATCTTCTTCTTTAGGACGATCCATTCCTTGGTGGAGTGATGTACATATTGATGATAGAGACAGTACTTGGGATCATTGAGTTGGCTCGCCTCTGCAGGACATCGTGGTGGAGGCATGTCAGTTTATTACCCTTCGTTAATGTGTGGAAGATGGTGACGACATCGTCTTCATCGAAGGAGAAAGTCTCCTTAGGCTTGTCGGAGGCGCTCTGAGAATTGGAAGCTCTTTTGCATGTGTCGACTTTCAGGACTTCTTTCCCTTTACTCCCACGAATAGGGATAGTTTGAGGATGCTTGCCCTTGTCTTCAGATTTGGGTATCTTCAACCCCAGTAGTTCCAAGTTAGGAACGTCGTTTTCAGCAGCATCAGCGGCTCCAATAAAAGCGGACCATGTATCATACTTATTTATACCCAAACAAAACTTTATTGTAGGAAGGAAGTTATGTCGACAAGTATCCATAAGTTCTGAGTCTGGTATTCCGAAGGGCATCTTCAGTGATAGCCGCCTGAAGCGTTCGATGAAGGCAATGACAGACTCAGTCCTCCTTTGCTTGGTCTCAATGAGTGTGGACATGCTAACATGCATGCCACTCTCGTAAAACCTGTTGAGGAACAACATCTCCAAGTCTTTAAATGAATTGATACACCCATCAGGCAGACTGTAGAACCATTCGAAGGCTACCCCATGCAAGGTACTAATAAACAGCTTCGACAGGAACGGATCATCTCTGGGCAAGTGCAGAGTCTGCATGTCGAAGTACGTCATGTGCTGACGAGGAGAAGTCAACCCGTCAAATGAGTTCAGCGTCAGCGGTTTGTAGTTGGGAGGGCAAGTAGCGTTCTCCCACTCAGAGGGTTACGGTTGAGATATCCCCATCTTCTGAAGCTCGTCTTTGTACGAGACAGTGTCGAGGCAAGCGACCAAGGAATCAATTGCATCATGTTGATTGAGCAGGTGTTAGAAAACGGCTGCTGAACGGTTGTCAGGCATTGTTGGCGAAGGACCACCCCCGACATTCGTAAGATTTGGAGGAGACGCAACGGAATGATATTCCTTTTGTAGTGAAGGAGAGTTGTTGCTGTGAGCCGAACTAGCGTGGGCCGAGACGTTCTGTTGAGGTGGAGGAACAGTCCCAGCAGCTTGAACTGCCATGATGCTGGTAAGCATATCAGTGATCTTGGCAAATGCTATTTCAAGACCCTCTAGCCATTTGCTAGTCTGATCAGCGGCTTCTTCATATCTTTCTCTGTCCGTCATATATATGATAGCATACGAGGATGAACAGAGGAAGCAGTGCAACTGGTGTTGATACTGCCTGTCTCCGAGTGGACAAGTCCTTCATCTTCAGGTAGAGGAGGTAGATAGTCACCATCGGATTCGGAGGGATCATCGTCCTCTGGAAGGCTACCCCCAATGTGGGGGTCATCTGCTTCAGATTCTGAGGAAATGCTACCCCCGGCTTGGGAATCATCATCGTCCATACGGAACCTCACCTTATATCGAGTGCCTATATAGACTCCTTCGGATGTGATAGCCTGTCGGTCATCTGTTGGTAGACTTCTCCTTCTTCTTCTCGCGGAGCTAAGAGAGAAAGTTGGGCTCGTAGTCCATCGTCTTTGATTGGAGCTTCCGTAAGGGGGATCCCGCGAAGCCATGTTGGATGAAACACATAGTGGCTTCTCATCATCAGAGAAGTGCAGCCGTCGAAACACGGACTTTCTCTGAGGCGCTTTTATTATTTTGGGGGAACAACAGTTGATAATAATACTGGTGCACGGAAGTGCACTATGAATTTTTATGTTCTCCCTCGCTTTACGCTTATAATTTATCATGTCGTACAAGTCAGCGGAAGGGAGTTTTGCCTTATAACCCATGTTGCATGCATCGTCGAGCTTTGTATGCGGGTTCGTAAGGAGAGTAGTCGCATCCAGACTCAGTTCGTGTGCAGGGACAACACCTACACCTAAGTTCTGTGATGTCCTTAAAGACAGCCCCGTGCTATACGCGTTGGGACCTGTCTTTTTATTGTGGGTGCATAGGCCTTGGAGACTGGCTTTAGGCGCATGCACCTTGACAGCATGTCTGAGCCTCCTTGATATGGGCGCATAGTATGAATCCAGAGAGCCTGGGCGCATTAGCCTTGGGCGCATGGCTTTGGATGCCCAGCCTGCTGAAGACAGAAGTGTTCTGGTTGGGGCTATGTGCCCAAACACAACCTTGGGTGCATGCCTGGTGGAGCAGCGCTGTTTTCAGCCAGTACTTAGCTTCCTTTGTTTGTAATCCTCGTCGGGTTCGGCCAGAGTGTCGTACACCCCGATACTTGGCATCGTAGTGTTTTTCTTTGCCAAGTCTCGGGTGTTGAACACCCTGTTGTTGGTTGTGCAGGGAAGAAGTCACTGGGTAAGTAGAGCCCGGAACGGTGTGAGCCTTCTCCGTTTGGAGAACTTCTGTGGCAGAGACATGCGCCCATGTAGCAGAGTCCTCCAGCTCCATATCTGCTATGACACTAGCAGTATATGCACAGCGAGCCTTCGGAAGCCAAGTATTACGAGACTTGTTTGGCTTCGCTGATTGTGAGGGAGTAGAGCCGTCCCTCGAGAGCATCTCTTCGAATGCCTGCTGATCGAACTTTACGACAACATCTTCTGAGTACTCCCCACTTTGTCGGTATCGGTTTGCATCACACCTTCTCGTTAGAGGAAAGATAGTCTCCAGCAGAGTCGCCATTTTTGTGGACACACACAAAAATGGCGAAGAAAATGTGTCTTTTCTTTTATTGGCACAAGGCACCACAAATCGAGTAAGCCTGAGAGATCCTGCGCTGAGGATCCCCGAGTACAAAAAGATTCTGGGGAATGGGATGATGGAGATCGAGCGGCAGTTGCTCCTACGTTGACACTCCGATTACAAAGTGGGAGAAAACCTAAGAAAATTGCTAACTCTCGGCTCACTGGCAAGAAGTGCAGTAATTTGGCTCTTGAAAATGCTCTCCTTCTCTGTGTTTGAG
>JANAVB010027400.1:2116124-2186124 GCA_029216955.1 Iris pallida
CCGTTTGGAGACTTCTGTGGCAGAGACATGCGCCCATGTAGCAGAGTCCTCCATCTCCATATCTGCTATGACACTAGCAGTATATGCACAGCGAGCCTTCGGAAGCCAAGTATTACGAGACTTGTTTGGCTTCGCTGATTGTGAGGGAGTAGAGCCGTCCCTCGAGAGCATCTCTTCGAATGCCTGCTGATCGAACTTTACGATCAACATCTTCTGAGTACTCCCCACTTTGTCGTATCGGTTTGCATCACCACCTTCTCGTTAGAGAAAAATAGTCTCCAGCAGAGTCGCCATTTTTGTGGACACACACAAAATGGCGAAGAAAATGTTGTCTTCTTTTATTGGCACACAGGCACCACAAATCGAGTAAGCCTGAGAGATCCTGCGCTGAGGATCCCCGAGTACAAAAAGAATTCTGGGGATGGGATTATGGAGATCGAGCGGCAGTTGCTCCTTTACTCCGTTGCACTCCGATTACAAAATGGGAGAAAACCTAAGAAAATTGCTAACTCTCGGCTCACTGGCAAGAAGTGCAGTAATTTGGCTCTTGAAATGCTCTCCGTTCTCTGTGTTGAAGAGGGATGAGGCCCCCCTTTATAGTTTTCTCGAGCTGGAATGATGTTATGCGCCCACATGAGGAAACATGCTGGTTCTTATGTGGGCGCATAGTCCTGCTTTGGGCGCATAGGATGTCGGCACATACAGGCTGCGAGACCGTGGGTTGGTCATGGTGTTGACGTGGCCGCATGCTTCGGTGTATGACTGCTCGTAGAGACTGACGTGGCCATGCGCTTCGGTGCACGTTTTGATCGTAGCTTTGACTGAGTCAGGCTTGGGCGCATAGCCATGTCTCAGGCTATGCGCCCTCCTTTCGGAGGAGCTAGTCTTGGGCGCATGGAGCTACACTTGACTGGGCGTATGGAGTTACACTGATTGGGCGCATAGAGCTTCATTGAGTGGGCACATAGAGTTCACTGACTGGGCACATGGAGCTTCACTTGTTCTTGGACGCATGGAGCTATATTTGCTGAAAAAAATTTATGCTTCTACAACATCCAAGTGATCAACCTTGAAGCTGAAGACAAGGTCATATCTCTAACATGATCTCTCCTCAATTTGGTGACTTTCCTCCCACAGAAGTCCCAGACGGCGTAATCCCGATCCCTAAGGCAATAATGGAAGTCGTCCACCTGCCACCAGCTCGTAACTCAACCTTGGTGCCAGTCACGACAGAACGTGGTGAAATTATGTGGGTCCATTCGGACCTTGTGCAAGAAATGACGCAGGGGTGGCATCTCCCAAAGTAAAGAGGGGTAAGAAATACAAATCGTTTCATATGGTGTCTTCTTCCATTTACGAAGTTCTATCTGGCGAGACGCAATCTGGGAAGGCTTACCTACGAACTTATGACCCTGCACAAGAAGAAACAGTACCTTCTCAAGCTCTGCCCCCATAAGTTCAGAAGCCAGCCCGTCTAAGCCTTCAACTACTGACAAAGCCAAGCAGAAAGAGATGCGATTTGACAAGTCTTGAAGGCGCCAACTCCCGAAGGCATGGATCGGCCTTACAACTTTGACATACTGGCACAGCTGGCCAATACACCTGCCAGGTTGACTCTCTTCGATCTATTGTGACTCTCCAAAGAAACGTGGAAGGCCTTAAGTGAGGCATTACTACATGCCAACTCTTATCTCGCTGAAGTCAGAGCCCCTGCTGAAGACCCTGCCTCCTGTCCTCACTGCCACGGTACTATGGAAGTGGTGCCCAACATCACCTTTTCACAGGAGGACATGCTACTCAAAAATAATCGTCACGATAGACCTCTCACTATTCCAAAATAGACATTTTTTAACATACCAAAACCGTCGTAAAATATGATAAACGACAGTTTTGATCCGTTAGAGCATCCGTCGTTAATAGCGCGTCCCAAAAATATAAACGACAGTTTTGGACTGTCGTTTCCTAGCTGAAAAAAATGACAGTTATTGTCTGTCAAATAAAAACAACATACTAAAACTGTCAAATAATTTGTGAATTGGTCAGCCATTTTCTTTTTCTTTTCAACGGTTAAGGTCTACCTTTGTTTGGAAACAGAATTCAAAAAAATCTCAATTCATCCATATCGAAGTTATATAAGCATGTTCATCCTCTATATATACTGAAATACCTCTAAAAATAGAATTTCATATAAATATCAACAATCATCAACAATAAAAGAAACTTAATCAAAATTGTATTAACTAATAAATTTAGACTTTACATATCAATATTTCATCAAAATCAAAATGAAACCCAATGTCACTACCTTACAATAACTTAGTTCTCATGAAGAACAAAAAAAGAGAATGTTATCTTGTACTCCAACCATGTTAGTTGAGGGACTAGGTTTGCCACCCCAGATGCCCAGGCTCCGAGGAAATGTGAATATTTTTCGTTGCAAGAGTATATACCTGACAAAGAACATGAATGCCTACTTAAGATAATAGTGTGTCAAAGATGATAACCAATGAGAAGAAACACTAAAACATAAACAGGTTAAGCAAAGCAAGAGAATCTTACTATCCGAAATTGCTCCTGCCCAGCTGTATCCCAAATCTAGTCTGATTCATTTGCCATCTACTTCAATTGTAATATCTTGAAATCATTTCTGCGCAGAAGTCATAGATATACAATCAGAGGGTATTGAGTAATAAAATAGGTAAGTCATAGCATAGAACCACATTGACATCTTCAAATATCATATAACATGCAAACTAGAATGCCATGCGCTCAATCATAACCTTAACTGATTGTAGTAATAAAACTGGTACTGAAGGACCCATCTGAGAAACGCGTGAGTAGGCAACTCTTGTCAACACCTAAAAAATTGAATACCTCATCAAGAAACTCAAGAACTATATTTTATAACAACAATAGTGTCTCAATACATTGAGCTCCCGACAATAATGAACTATATATATATATATATATATATATATATATATATATATATATATATATATATATATATATATATATATATATATATATAGTGTCTCAATACATTGAGCTCCCGGCAACAATGAACTATATATATATATATATATATATATATATATATAATATATATATATATATATATATATATATATATATAATATATCCAAAAAAAATATATATAATATCCTATTTTTTGTTTTATATTCATAATAGCTAATGTAGTTTGTAACTCTTTTTTTTATCAAAGAAGTATATATATATGCATATTATATATATATATATATATAATATATAATATATATATATTATATATATATTATATATAATATATATATATATATATATATATATATATATATATACTATATAATTATATAATTATATATATATATATATATATATAATAATATATATATATATATATCTATATATATATATATATATATATATAATATATATTATATATAATAATATATATATATATATATATTATATATAAATATATATATATTATATATATATAATATTATAATATAGATATTCATATATTATATAAAAAAAAATATATATATATATATAATATATATATTATATATATATATTATATCTATATATATATATATATATATATATATATAATATACATAATAGCTAATGTAGTTTGTAACTCTATTTTTTTTTATCAAAGAAGAGGGGGCATTTTTATTAACAAGAAAATAAATTACATGGAGGGAGACATAGCTAGGACCTTACCTCCCTGGGACAAGTTGAGTCATATGCATCATTCAAGTTTGCTAATGTTACCTGATACCCATCGATGTACTAATCTGCGAGGATAATGCCTACTTTTGAGTCATTTGCATCATTCAGCACATATGTCAAGGGCTTCTCCTTCCTGGGACAAGTTGAATTATTGGTGTTACGACTTAAGAGTACCCCCTTGGCGTATTGTAGGAGCACTTAAACCAAATTTCTTCTTTCTCATCAATGTAATAACCATAAAGAACTTTGCATAGAAGAAACTTGAAACAAAAAAAATAGAAGGCAGTGTGACCCATGTATACAACAATATAGAAAAATGATAAGGTCTGTTATCTCATTAACGCAAACAAGGAAGGTTCGGAAGTTTCGCGTTCAAGTACTAAAGTACTACAAAAAATCTAACTAATTAGCTGGGAGTCAAGAATGATGTTGAGCATTCTCCAGTTTTGTTATGCTTGAAAAAGACATAATATTAAGAGAAGGACCTACCCTCAAGTCCCAGGCTCATATGATGTTGAGCATTCTCCAGTTTTGTTATGCTTTTAAAATTCTTGCAGTAATGCTGCTGAAAGATAATTAAAATGAGAACATTAAAAAAATAGTAATATGATGAAATGCTAGACAAAAAGGAAACAGGGAAGCAAAAATGAACAGAATATATATATATATATATATATATATATATATATATATATATATATATATATTTTATATATATATATATATATATATATATATATATATATATATATATATTTACCAGCCATGTTTCATACAATCCGGTTCTGCATGACTTTAGGTTATAGTCCATATAGACACATCACTTTGTCAAAAGAGAAGGACAAGTCAAATTAGAATAGACAGATGAACTTCAAATTATGATAGTCCACAAAAGAAAGTATACAATTAAATACTAATCTTCCTCAGATGTGTATTGTTCAAGGCAGTCATACAGTTAGATATACATAAAGGTAAGAAGACAGGAGTATTAAAAAGAAGCACCTTTATGGAGATGATGTTGTTGTGCTTTTTCTTAAGAATCTCAACAAGGACTCTAGTCCAGTATCCCCTGTAGCTAAGCAATCCAAGATCTGAAAGTGGTCGCTCCGGGGTGCCCACTTTGCCCTGTTTCTTAGAAAGTTCATATGCTGCTTTCAATAAGCAAAAAAATTCCATTATATGAAGCGACCGTGTAGGAAAGATGATAGTTATTGCCTGTAACATATTCCTACTTGGAAAAATGCAGGATGGCTTCGCATTTCAGAATGATAGAAGAGTTTTTTTCAACAAGAGACCATGCAATTAAATGTTACATTTAAGCTGCTAAACTCAGAGCACAGATACTATTTCTCAGCCCCAACTCCTCAAGTGATGCCTAAACATCCCACTTACTAGTACCAGACACATGTAATAGAGTTGCATAATCCAAGTAAAGGAATGAGAGCACTTATGAGCACTTCACTCAACTTTAGCTAGGTAATTATTCTCATCACTAAATTAACTTTGAATAAAATACCCTTATGTACATACCAGAATGCTTATCGTTTATCTATCAAAAACCAATATGTAAACATTTAATACCCGTCCAGGAGAAATTGGCTGTAAACTAACTTCCTCAAAAGTAACTGATAGGATTCTTAACATGTTAAAATAATTACGAAAAGCCAAGGTTGTGACTATGTTGGACAGACATAACAAAATGGTTTGTATCCTTATCATGTCCACAACTGTGTCAGTATATGTCTTCATGCAACATAGGTAACCTACCTTTGTAACTATTTGAAAATTATCGTATCCTGTAATTGTGTCATGTACATACCTGTATCAGTGTCTGTATTTGTGCAACATAGGTTGTAGAAGAGTTCAAACTTGATTGTCAAAATAAAAGGAAAATAACTATTAAAGAATTTAAAAAGCAGAAGAGAGTTTCTACACCAATGAAATATAATAAGCAGTTTAAGAAAAATGCCTTTATCCCAATTTTTTGGGGTTTCTTTCATGAATCCATTCCTCCATGGTTCTACAAAGGCTGCCTGATCAATAATTCACGTCTTCTGTAAGCTTCAATAACATTTTGGTCTATCCCTTCCCTAGCACTTTCAACTGCAACCCTATCAACTCCATCCGGTGAATAAAATGATCTCCGTCTTATATGTATAAAGCCATTTTAAATAGTTTAATTGCTTGCACCATGTCCTGAACTATCTAAAACCTTCAGCGAATGAACTCATATTTTAATCTATTCTATCTCACCTTGTCATGTGGCTAATTAGCTACTAGTATCCTCTATTTTCATTTGTACTAATATAATTGTACTTATATTTTGGAACCTCTCATTTATTAACTTATGTTTCTGTTTAGTCAAAAATGAAGTTTAAAATGTTTTTATATCCTAGTTTTTCCATTAGTGTGCCACCATATCCATGTTTTATCATTGTATCTGAGTCCATGCAACATATATAATATCCTAAATTTCTGAATTGGAAAGGTGAAATACTCAACGAATTTCAAGCTCTAAGAGTTATAGGAAATGTTTAAATAAAAAAGTCATGCTGCATCAGAGGGATAACATTTATTTATCATATTAGACATTTTACAGACTTTTATAAATAATCTGTGGCTCTTGAGAGAGACTGACACAGAGTTAACTGCAAAATAGGCCTTGCTCATGATTGTAAGAACATAAGATTTTCTGTCAAGCACTATGCTATCACTTCAAGCAGTGCCAGCAGTGAATGCACACACACACACACACATATATATATATATATATATATATATATATATATATATATATATATATATATATATATATAGTACTTCATTTGAATCCGTTGATGGCTGACCTCACTCTCCATAACCTCTTGTATATTTTCTTCCCACTACAAGACATATTTGTTGTATAGTAAATGACAATATAAATAGACTTGCATCACTTAATATAAAAAAGAAGGTTCATCATTACAATTATAATACATAATCAAAGCTTCCAACATTGTTTTGGCGTGATCCAAGTTATGCCAAACCTGAAGATAAATTATATACTATTTAGATGGAAATAACCATTAGCAGCTCTTGTATAGAAAACTATGATATCAAATGTAAAAAGCACATCAGTATATAGTACCAGGCCATCAGAAAATTACTTCCAGATTTATATTATATCAACAAAACATTATGAGAACGAGAAACCAAGTTTCACACCTCAGACAATAGGAGCCCAATTTAGCAATTTCATAGATAAAAACTTTGGCAACATATCAGTCAACTTGAGGCAAGGCAAAAATTGGAAAAGTCTGCAAGCCATGAATTTTCATACATTTACCTTATAGTGGAAATTGTTCTCCTTTATCAAACGATTGATGTCAGTGATAATATTATACAGCCTACTTGCCCTTAAGAAACACCAGACTATCAAAGAACTTAGATTTCGGTCTTGAAATGTCTTCTCGACAGCACAAAACCATTTTCATGATGCTTTACCAAAACATGACCACATCTATGCGAAATTATGTTGTGTCATTATCCAATGACACAATCAACGAGTCTGAAAATATCCCAACCACCCAATAGTTTCCAGTAGCACTTCATATATACATTGCCTACCTTCCTGTGAAGGGTGCACTCATCTTAAGGGCTCCAGTTTTGGCATGCATATTAAACTATATGGTGGTAATTAGAAACTTAGTACAACATAAAGTTATTTAGTCTTTAGCCCCAACTAGCCTAGTAGAATTTTCTGACTCCCTCGGCCTTCTCCTGCATACATATTTATTTCAAGGTACCCAGGCACAAATTTAATTTCATGAATGAAACAATAAAGCGGTACACTATTTGTATAATATTCCAATAAGTACCACAGTTCCACTATAATACCACAATTCAATAATTAATTTAATTTCATGAAATGAAATGAAATGAAATGAAATGAAATGAAATGAAACAATAAAGTGGTACACTATTTGAATACGATACCAATAAGTTGGAACCATCGACAACCCAATTAGTTCAACAAATTAACAAAGTCTGAGTCTGTAAGATGCAAAGCCATAGCTACCTACAGCCATACGGTAATTCAGATTAAAATGCAAAGGGAGCTAAACAAAAAAAGGAGCTCAAAACGAAAGCAAAGTCACTGAACGGAAGGGAACACATAAAAAAAAGACCTACCATGATCAAAATCTCAACAGAATAACCAAGAGAAGTGAAAAGAAAAGAAAACAAAGGCACAACACCATTAGAAATTACTCAACTAGAATGAGACACTCATAAGATTCCAATAGAGTAAAAGAAAGTATGATATGCAATGCAGATATAAAATGCATACAACTTTGCTGTTTCCTCTAGGGAGCAAGGATAACAACAGTACTCCAATAAAAAAAGACCAAATTACTTAACAAGTTGTTAAAAAGAGAACAAATGTCCATGTAGTAGATACTGACACAATATGGAATGGAAGTCCAAGTTAGAAATGATAGTGGTCAGCAATAGGTATTGAGAAGGCCATGCAACATAAATATAGTAATAGTTGAAAGATCGCAAATCTTTTTAGAAACAATTTTCAATAGATGCCCCAAACTTAATAGAAAATTAGAAAATTAGCTTAAGCATCATTTTATGCTACCAACTTACTTAGCCTTTTTGAGGACGTCTAAGAAAGAATCTGGCAACACCAATAGAACCCCATGTAATCCTTTGAAAACAAGATAATGCATGTCGTTTGCATTTTATTCAAATAAAATAAAAATAGTAAATAATATAAAGCTTTCTAGGCCAATAAATTTCCAATAAAAAGAACATACAACTAACAACTGATACCTTTAACTTTGTAAGAGAGTTCCTCAAATATCATACTCGTAGGTTGTAGTTCACACATAGAACAATTCATGGATAATTGAGAAAGAAGTAAATAGGAAAGGGGGATCAAGAACACTAATAAAAGGAACCATTTGGATAACAACTAAAACATAAATAAAATAGTAAAGTCTTCTAAATTCAAACACCTAGTTGGTTGTATATACCTATGTCGCCTGATATTCCGATGCAGGCCGCAGCCGAGACCGGTAAAACAACCATCAGCATGCTGAATGCCATCCACACTCTTTCCTTTTTATGTCCTCAACGCCACAATCTCTTCAACATCATAAGTTCCTTTATCCACACAAAAACATCGTAAGTTCATATCAAATTCATAATATAGATATTAAATATCCAAAATATCAAATCTAAACCAAACTGGCATATATAAACTTTAGTTGGATCACCACTAATCATGATAAAGAGAACTTCTAAAGAAAAACACACTAGAGAGACGAATCTTCTCTGCGTTTTGTACAGACAACCCTTCCAAGCCGGATTCATTCCGATGTTTCCTCAAACACTAAAGCTTCACCGACTCCCATCGCCACCCTCATCACCAACTCCCCCATCTTCTTAGGCGACCACGACCGGACCATGGAGCCCAACCTCCGCACCATTCATTATGTTATAGCAAATAAGAAGCCTAAGTTATTTGTGCTTCAAGATCTCATAGTCCAATTGGCGTACAATGATGCTGTGCTGGATATTTCATCGAGCAACTTCTGCTCGAAAATAACATATAGCCATCACTATAATAGAATGGACATATTAGTTGTTCTAAATTGTAACATGAACATACCATAATCTACTAGGGATGAAGATAGAAGAGAAAATCCATCGGGGATGCAGACTGTGCATTTAAATAAAATAACCCTAGCCGTAGGGGATGTCGTTGCCGTTGCCGGTGCAAGCACGGTGAACTTCCTATTCATGTCGGAAAAATCCCTCACCTCCCCCATTTTCCCCTCATCCAGCTTCCCCTTCATCACAAGCACCTCTACCATCTGCGTCAGTGTGAAGAGCATCGTCAGCCTGATCATATTTCTCTCAAGATTTTCCCTACCTTCTGCTCGCGGTCGATGATGACGACCGTGTCGATGACCACCATTACCTCCTGTACAGCGGCGGTATCGAGCAGGGAGGCACCGCTGGTGACTAGGTCCTCGACGACGAGGTCGGTTGGCAGGGGCAAAAGCAGTCGATGAACTTGGCGGTTCCATAGGACTTGATTTCTGGCCGGGGATGTGTTGGAGTGGGTGGGGTTCCCAACCTATGTGGAGAAGGCCCCGGAGTGCGACGAGCGTCGTTCGTGTGTCGAAGAAGCTCGGGAAGTAGGCGACGCGGAGTCGCTGCTGCTATTGCTGCCCAGAGGGAGGTTCTGGAACAGGGGATCCGAGTTCGGGCCGAACTCGGTCCCATGGCGAGTTCGGGCCGAACTCGGTCTGGCCACTCCAGCATTGTGGCGTGTGGTTCTGGATGCTCGACACAGAGTTCTGGCTGAACTCTGTGTCATCGGGGGCTGAAGCGGATTTCTGGATGAGTTTTCATCATTGGATCTAATCCAACGGTCCAGGTTGGTTGCGGGATTAGGGAGATAAATTGAGTTTTCTCAACCCTAATTCATTATCGCAAGTAACACAAGTTTGAGAGAGAAGGAGGCAAGAGTGCCATTACAACTTCGGAGAAGAAGACGGAGGATTGAAGGTCGCCATTCGAAGGAGATCGTGTTCGGGTAATCTCTACTCGTCGTTCTCGCTCTTCGTAGCCTTGTAATCATTGTTTTTATCTCTGAGTGTTGTGGGGATCCGATTTGGATCGGGAGGAGTTTGTAGAGGGTGTAATTCTTCTATTCCATTAGTGGAGGCTTCTCAGGGTTGGACTCCGATCGTCCCGTAGTTTTTCCCGCAAGGGTTTTCCACGTCAAAAATTCTCTGTGTCTGCGTGGATTATTTTGTGTGATTGTTTTTGGGTTCGTGCGTTGTATTGTTCGGTCCTCTCGCAGGTACTCTCCGGTTTGGGGAAAGGTTTTCGCGTTTCTTTCCCAACAGAGTGGTATCAGAGCTTTGGGTTCAAAGGGTGTCAGGAGTTGACAGAGAAACCAGAGAGGAGAGATGGACGCGAAGCCGGTGCGCATGGTGAATCTTAATGGCACAAACTATCATTATTGGCGAAGCAAGATAAAAGATTTGCTATTTGTCAAGAAGCTGCATCTACCCGTGTTTGCATCCGAGAGGCCCAGTGATAAATCCGAGGAGGACTGGACATTCGAGCACATACAGGTGTGTGGGTACATAAGGCAGTTTGTTGATGAGAACGTGTACAATCATGTTGCCAATATTGAGCACGCGAAGACGTTGTGGGATAAGCTGGAGTAGTTGTACGCGAAGAAGACCGGGGTAAACAAGCTGTTTCTGATCCGGACGATGATGGGTCTGCGGTACAAAGACGGGGCGTCTATTTCGGATCACTTGAGTGAGTTCCAGGGCGTGGTTGACCAGCTATCTTCTATGGGAGTCAAGTTCGATGACGAAGTTCAGGGACTATGGCTGCAGTGTACATTGCCAGACTCGTGGGAGACCGTACGAGTATCTATGATCGCTTCTGCTCCAGAGGATGTGGTCAGTCTGGAGTTTGCCAAGAGCGGGGTGCTGAATGAAGAGATACGGAGACGTTCTCAGGGCACTTCATCCACATCCCACCACTCAGAGGCATTGGTTTCAGAGAGCCGCAGAAGGGGCAAAAGCAGGGGTCCAGGTGGTGGCAGAGACAAGAGCAGGAGAAAGTCCAAAGTTCGTTACGAGGACTCAGAGTGTTACCATTGCGGTAAGAAGGGCCATATCAAGCGAAACTGTTTCGCTTGGAAGAGAGAGAAGAAGGGCGACAAGGGGAAGCAAGAAGAGAACACTACAGCGGCGGCCTCCACGCATGGAGGCGATGTGATCGTCGTAGGTGATGAGGTCATTACTAACCTCGCCTGTGATGACAATTCTTGGCTGGTGGACTCAGGGGCTTCAGCACATGTATCTCACAACAGGGCACTGTTTGCCACTTACACGACAGGCGACTGTGGCGTGTTGAAGATGGGCAACGGAGATGTGTCGAAGGCGGTTGCCGTTGGAGATGTGCATTTAAGAACGAAGATGGGTGCGATTCTTGTTCTCAAGGATGTTCGTCATGTCCCTGATATCCGTTTCAACCTGGTGTCGGTTGGAAGGTTGGATGACGAGGGATTCTTCAGTCTCTTCGGGAACAGTCAGTGGAAGCTTTCCAGAGGTTCGTTGGTGATTGCCAGAGGAAGCAAGAAGTCTGGTCTCTATTATATGGAGGGGAGCGCACAGGTGGCACAGGAGGTGAACGCAGTCAGTGATGCATCTACCGAGTTGTGGCACAGGCGGCTCGGCCATATCAGCGAGAAGGGGATGAGCTACTTGGTGAACAGGAAGGTGATTCCGGGGCTCAAGTCTACAAAGTTGGAGAGGTGCACGCACTGTTTCGCTGGGAAGCAAAATAGGGTGTCTTTCCAAAGTCACCCAAGTTCGAGGAAGCCGGCGTTGCTCGAGTTGATTCACTCGGATGTCTGCGGTCCTATGAAGGTAAAATCTCTTGGTGGTGCTTCTTACTTTGTAACCTTTATTGATGACTGTTCCAGGAAGGTTTGGGTCTATGCCTTAAAGACCAAGGATCAGGTGCTGCCTACTTTCAAGGAGTTTTAGGCCTCTGTTGAAAGGGAGACGGGCAAGAAGTTGTTGTGTGTTCAGTCCGACAATGGCGGCGAATACATCGGTCCCTTTGATGCGTATTGCAGAGAGCAAGGGATACGACACCAGAAGACTCCACCAAAGACACCTCAGCTCAATGGTGTAGCGGAGCGCATGAACAGGACACTGATGGAGAGGGTGCGGTATTTGCTGTCAGAAGCAAACTTGCCGGACAGTTATTGGGGTGAGGCTCTTCTCACAGCTGCTTATATTATTAATTTATCTTCTAGTGCTCCTTTGCAGGGTGATGTGCCTGATAAAGTATGGTACGGCAAAGAGCCGTCATACAATCACCTGCGGGCGTTTGGTTGTAAGGCCTTCGTGCATGTACCGAAGGACGAGAGGACCAAACTTGAGCCGAAGACGAGGCGATGCGTCTTTGTCGGCTACGGTCGGGATGAGTTTGGCTATAGACTCTACGACCCAGTGGAAGGAAAGCTCTACAGAAGCAGGGACGTGGTGTTCGTCGAGGATCAGACCATGACCAACACTCAGGATTCTGAGACGCCTTCTGAGGCTGAGGAATTGCCGGAGTTAGAGTCATTTCGCTTTGAGCAGTTTCCAGAGGACATCGCAGAGGATCCAGTTATGGGGGAGCCGGTACATGGAGTTGCTCTCAACCTTGATCATCAGCCTGCTGATGGTGGTCAGGGTATCCCTCAGGAGGATGAGCATGCCGGAGAGGTAGTTCCTGAAGGGGCGGAGGCTGTTGGTATACAGCCAGCACCAGTGGTTCCTTTGAGGAGGAGTGACAGGGATCGTCGACCATCTATGAGATACTCACCAGATGAGTATGTGCTATTGACTGACGAGGGAGAGCCCGAAAGTTTCGCAGAGGCTATGGAAGACGAACACAGGTAGGAGTGGATGGTGGCTATGCAGGAGGAGATGAGTTCCTTGCACACCAATTCCACTTATGATCTAGTGCGGTTGCCAAAGGGCAAGAAGGCTTTGAAGAATCGATGGGTGTTCAGAGTGAAGCAGACGGATGATGCTACTCGCCCTCGATACAAAGCGAGGCTGGTAGTCAAAGGCTACGGTCAGCGAAAAGGTATGGATTATGATGAGATCTTTTCGCCTGTCGTCAAGCATTCGTCTATTCGGGTGGTGCTAGCATTAGCAGCCAGTTTCGACTTGGAGGTCGAGCAGATGGACGTGAAGACGGCATTCCTCCACGGTGATCTTGAGGAGGAGTTGTACATGGAGCAGCCGGAGGGATTCTGTGAGAAGGGCAAGTCACATTTGGTCTGCCGGTTGAGGAAGAGCTTGTATGGTCTGAAGCAGGCTCCGAGGCAGTGGTACAGGAAGTTCGAGTCATTTATGGAGGAGCATGGTTATGCACGGACGATGTCGGACCATTGTGCATTTGTGAGGTATTTTGCTGATGATGATTTCATCATTTTATTGCTCTATGTAGATGATATGCTATTAGTGGATCGGAATGCCACTAGGATAGCGGAGCTGAAGCGCCAATTGGGTGCGGCCTTCTCTATGAAGGATTTGGGCACAGCGAAGACTATTCTTGGGATAGAGATCAGCCGAGAGAGAGAGAGTCTAAGCTGCTACACTTGTCCCAAAATAAGTACATTCACCGGGTACTTCAGCATTTCGGGATGGACGGGTCGAAGAAAGTGAGTTCCCCCCTCGCGGCTCACTTTAAGTTCACTGAGGAGCAGTGTCCATCTACCGAGGACAAAAAGGAAGATATGGAGCGGGTTACATATGCCTCAGCTGTGGGAAGCCTTATGTATGCTATGGTGTGTACGAGGCCAGATATTGCTCATGCAGTTGGTACGATTAGCAGGTATCTTTCAAATCCTGGAAGGATACATTGGAGTGCGGTCAAGTGGATTCTACGATATCTTCAGGGCACTGCTGGTTGGAGACTTTCCTTTGGTGGTGACAAGCCGAAGCTGGTTGGGTATACCGACGCTGATATGACTGGAGATGTAGACACGAGGCGATCGACTTCGGGCTACGTGATGATGTTTGCGGGAGAAGCGGTGTCGTGGCAGTCACGGTTGCAGAAGTGTGTTACCTTGTCGACGACAGAGACAGAGTACATTGCGGCGACGGAGGCTTGCAAGGAGCTGTTGTGGATGAAGAAGCTGTTGTAGGAAATAGGACTGAAGCAAGAGCAGTATAATTTGCTTTGCGACAGTCAGAGTACGATCCACCTTGTGAAGAATCAGACGTTTCATAGCCGGTCCAAGCACATCGAGACTCGGTATCATTGGATACGGGATGTGGTTGAGAAGAAGGACACGGAGCTTGAGAAGGTGCATACAGATGACAACGGAGCTGATATGTTCACGAAGATTCTACTAAGGGAGAAGTTTGAGTACTGCAGGCAGGTCGTCGGGATGACGACATCCTCCCTATAGTTGTGAAGGAGGAGATTTGTTGGAGTGGGTGGGGTTCCCAACCTATGTGGAGAAGGCCCCGGAGTGCGACGAGCGCCGTTCGTGTGTCGAAGAAGCTCGGGAAGTAGGCGACGCGGAGTCGCTGCTGCTATTGCTGCCCAGAGGGAGGTTCTGGAACAGGGGATCCGAGTTCGGGCCGAACTGGGTCCCATGGCGAGTTCGGGCCGAACTCGGTCTGGCCACTCCAGCATTGTGGCGTGAGGTTCTGGATGCTCGACACAGAGTTCTGGCCGAACTCTGTATCATCAGGGACTGAAGCGGATTTCTGGATGAGTTTTTATCATTGGATCTAATCCAACGGTCCAGGTTGGTTGCGGGATTAGGGAGATAAATTAAGTTTTCTCAACCCTAATTCATTATCGCAAGTTACACAAGTTTGAGAGAGAAGGAGGCAAGAGTGCCATTACAACTTCGGAGAAGAAGACGGAGGATTGAAGGTCGCCATTCGAAGGAGATCGTGTTCAGGTAATCTCTACTCGTCGTTCTCGCTCTTCGTAGCCTTGTAATCATTGTTTTTATCTCTGAGTGTTGTGGGGATCTGATTTGGATCGGGAGGAGTTTGTAGAGGGTATAATTCTTCTATTCCATTAGTGGAGGCTTCTCAGGGTTGGACTCCGATCGTCCCGTGGTTTTTCCCGCAAGGGTTTTCTACGTCAAAAATTCTCTGTGTCTGCGTGGATTGTTTTGTGTGTTTGTTTTTGGGTTCGTGTGTTGTATTATTCGGTCCTCTCGCAGGTACTCTCCGGTTTGGGGAAAGGTTTCCGTGCTTCTTTCCCAACAGAGTGGCCGGGGATGGAGTTAGAGACGGAGAGGGTGGTGGCGATGAGGAGGGTGGTGGCTGAAGATGAGGTTGAATGAGGACAGAAAGAGTAGAGGAGGGAAGAGATCAGATGAGAACATATATTTTTGGGGAAAGGAGAAGAAGAATAGGAGGGTTTGATAAGAGGGAGGAGGGAAATTTTTGGTGAAAGGGAAAATGAGTGCCAGATCGAGGGACAGAGAGTAAAAAAGTGAGCGAGTTTATTGTTTGATCAGGAAGAGAGGAGTTTTTAAGAAAAAGGCCTCACGTTTGGGAGGGGGATTTCGCGGGTTTTGGACAAAATTAGGGATCAAAAATTTTCATAGCAAACTTTTTCAACACAATCCTAATGTTAAATGATGGTTTTCATCCGTCAAATACAAATAAATTATTATGATAAAAAACATTTGGTGTTAAATGAAAATTTTAGTTCATCAAAACTACAACCACGGCTTTTATCCGTCGTTGTTGGGCAACTCTAACTATCGTAAATCGTCCATTTTGGTGTAAAGACAAGTATATAAACTACATACCAAATGTAGAGTACCAAATAAAAAAACTTGTCAAAACATAAAATAGTTGGTAAAACTAAGAGAATTTGATAATAATCAATATATAATTTACCAACATGAAATCCAAGAAAGAAATCCAAAACATAATATGATATGAAATATTACTCTAGTTGTGAAAGAGAATTATGAAATAAAGGATTTCAGTCAAAAGCCATGAGGATTAGATAATTGTATATAAAAGATACCAATTGAGATATTTGAAATATAAAAACTTGATATCAATTGAAATATATAAACTTGAAACATTGATCAATGAAACTATGATAGTCACAATTGGCCACAGATAAATAGTGGAACAAAATAAAGGAGTGATCAATGTAAAATAGAGTAATTGATATAAAATGATCTCATTATTTGCAAATCTATTTGCTTATCCAAAATTCATGCATTTGAACTCAATTACCTTATCATGCTATATGAATACACTTTAGATACACATGAAGGTAAAGGAGAAAAATGTTTGAGAAAGAGAAATTCAGTCGACTTGAATGCTCCCCCTCAAACTATTACCAATATAGATAAAATCATGAATTTTGGATAAGTTCTCAACTAGGAAAGTCAAATCAATTAAGCATACAAGGAAAGCCAAATCAAAGAAAGCACAATAGGCATCAAGATAAAATACGAAAGTTAATATTAACGAGATGACTCATATAAAAGAGAGAGATAATATGATAAAAACAATTGCATATACTCTCATAAACCTTTCACAAAATAACAGTATCATAACCTCAATAACTAAGATATGGGTCAATGATGAACTAGGTATACGACATATTAAAGGGTATAGATGAATTGAACCAATTTATTTGCTCTCCCTTAAAATATGCATATCTAGTTCCAAAGAACTTATAGCAAAAAAATAATAATAAATTCAAGATCTAGGGGTAATTCAACTATTGATTTCTCTCCCTTGCTCAATGCATATAAGGTTATAAAATCGTCATAAAACGAATAATGTCATCTTTAATCAAGAAGAGATATCCACTTAATAGCCACTAATGATGAATGATCAAAATAATATTTTAATTAAGCACATTTAATCAAAAGTGACATACATTAGCCTATAGAAGAATTAAATATGATATATCAATGCATGTTACCTTTTGAGAAGAAGGTCATCATGAAAAGAAATAAAGTCAATTAAATCAATTATGGAGAAAGTCAAAATAAAAAATAAAAAAAATAAAACTCAAATACTATGTCCATGAATTAAGAAATGATCAACCAATTTATTGCTTTGCATGGACTATGTGTGTTTCACCACATATGTACCCATCAACAGGTAATAATCCAACCTTGCTAATACTAAATGAGAAACCAATGAAGTTCAAACAGCAAAGAGCATATGTGATAATCCATGAGTAGTCAAAGTAGAGTAATAAATTAACTTGATAACCACATAATTAGATAATATAGAACTACTCAATCATTAGGATCATTCATAAAGTAAACCAATAAATAATTATAATTCGTCATAAATCTCATCTAAAAACCATATAAACAAACCAATGAAAAACATAGAAAAGAGTCCATCTTATTTAAATGATTGAAAATTTATTCCAAAGAAATAATAATATGATAAAATTATGACTCAAAAGATGAGAGAAATTTAAGAGATGCTTACCAATGACTAGTATGGAAGGAAGTTAAAGCGATGAATCACAAACCTCAATGGAAACATGATTAAATAAAAAATTTCTCAAACTAATTTTAGAGACCAAACATATGTATCTAAAATAGAATACAAATATCATCAAGAAAATTCATAAATCATGTTTTTGTAAACTAGCATATTACATATAGATTAAAATTCAAGAAGATAGCTAGATGAGTGAAAATGAACAAAAATTATGTAGCTTAACAATACATCACAAATAAGCAAGCTACATAACTAATTAACATTAATGATGTAGGCCATTAACAAGATAAATGTGCTCATTAAATCTTAAGTCACTAACACTAAAGATATATGCTTAAGCATAGAGTTCACAATACGGGTAATACATTTTGAATGATCAAAATGATTTATATATTCTTTATTAAGCAAGGATAAGAGTATAAGATAGCAAGTAGATGAATTAGACTCTCATCAAGTAAAGGACAAAAGAGATGTTTATGAAAACACAATAAAACAAATCTCTTTGCCAAGTATTGAGATTAACCCAAGATAATAAAATAATAGATTGTTCTAGAGAATGCAAAATTATAGCCATTATGAAAATGTATTCTCTAGAAATAGAAAATCTCAACGCAAAAGCTCAAACCATAGTAGCTAAAGACATAAGAAGTATGATATATCAATTACATGTATTCTCATGTGCTACAAAAATATCATTAGATAAAAATAATAAAATATTTATAGCTCAAAATATAGGACTAGATATGATGATGTATTCTGGAACTTAGAGGACCGGGTACAGTACATTTGATCAAGAACTAGATAATGGTTGCAAGTAGACCTTAATAAATCTTAAGTCTATAAAGTATTAATCACTTTGGTTTAGCTGTAGGGACCGGTTCCCAGCTAGCAGTAGTCCGAAGACTAGTACACCATGTCGTTTCAGGCTATTTATACCTGTATGACAGAAGGGCCCTTTCGGCTTGTTCCCAAAATATTTTTTACTTCTAAGAATTTAGATTTAAAGGAATATATGCAGTATCATGAAACAACATCAAAATCCAAAATTCCTAAGTATAAGAAAGGTAAATACCTAAATAATAATGAAAGAATGATCATCAAAATTTGCTAAGAATATTTTCAAAACAAACATTTTCATAAGGCACTTATGGAGATAAATATGTAGAAGATACAAACTCAAAATCTGTACTAATTAGTACGATAATTTTAACAAGTAAGGTAAAGCACAAAACCAAGCAATTCTTAAAAGAACTTCCATAAAAGTCATGAACAAGACATTAATAAACATTTTCTCTCAACATTCCAACTTAAAGGTATTTGAATAAATAAATATAAACATTTGGAATATATATATATATATATATATATATATATATATATATATATATATATATATATATATATATATATATATATATATATATATATCAAATAGGCATACATACAAAAATACAAGAATCAAGTAAAAGACATGTATCCATAAAGTCACCCAAGTGGTAAGAAGATATTATCAAAAGAAAGCTTTAAGGAGGAAGCTAATTGATTCAAGAAAAGATAACACAAATTTGGTCAAAAGAATCAATATCTAAAGTATGAGGTAAGCACAAGTATGAATAGATACTCTTCAAAATAATATAAAACTTGAGCTTAACTCATATACCCACAAAAAGTTATATATATATATATATATATATATATATATATATATATATATATATATATATATATTTTTTTTTATATATATATATATATATATATAATATATATATATCAATATAAGAAATACATGATCTATATGTAAATGGAGATTTAATGAATATAGTCATGTATCCTTAATGAATGTTTAAAAAACTATCATAAATTCAAAAACACGTATAAATAGACTTTATTAGGCAAATACATAATTGTTTCATAAGAGGTTTAATCAAAATAAAACATGAAAATCAATAATGAATATATTATGTAAGCACAAGGTTAAAATGGAAGTATAAGTGTATACTTTTCAAGTGATAAGAAGCTTGTACTAAACACATATATTCACAAATACCGATTAAGATAAATATGACATATTAAGAAACCGGTAAGAAGTAATTATCTTAGAAACTTTAAAAATGGAGAGTCAAGATTTAAATCAAAATTCAAGAATCAAGCTCCTATGGACTAGAGTGATATGCATGCTTTATAAGTAAAGACAAAGAATAGCGAGCATGCATATTTAAATGTGTCACACTAATAGAAAATAAATGATAAGCTACATAGTGTAAACTAATCATTTAAGCTAAGTAACTAGTCATGCTAGATAAAAGAAATATAAGAAAATAAACTAAGCATGCCAATATTATATCTCACATTGATTTATATAATCAGCAACTAAAGGATATCAATGTGAGCTAGTAGCAAGATATAAAGAGAAACATGCTATATTCTACAAATCTAAACCATTTAAAGAGAATCGTTCAACATGTTACCAAAGTGGCTCTAGTAGCCACACTTGTGTTGGTGCAATTGCTTGGAAGATGACCTTTGAGCTTTGCAACCACCAACACGCTTCCTCGGTGCTAAGTCCTGATATAAGAAGCTCCACCTACAATATTAGGTGAAGACTTTGGTATCCAAATAAACTTGGATCCATATTTTTTAGATTTAGGGACCCATATACTATTTACTCTAGCATTGGTAGAAGAACTACTACGAATAGGACAAGTTACACTCATGTGTCCAATACGAGAGCAATAGAAGTACCTAATACTAGTGTGTGCACATGTATCGAAATGAACATAATTATGAACATGTGACATACTAGAATGATGAATATCTCTAGAGTGAGCATGCATGGATTTGGTCTTAAGAATATCATGTTCTAATTGCAAATCATTATGCAAACAAGTAAGAGAATCAATTTAGCATTTAAATCATAATTCTCTTTTTCAAATGAAGCAATTATAGAAATAAAATCATCATTTTGTCTTCAAAGAGTTAATAAAAGAATCATGCAAATGATTTAGCTCATGTGTTTCCCTCTTAAGATCTTCTATTGATGAGAAAAGAGATTTGATTTTCAAAATTAAAGTCTCATTCAAACTCTTTAAAGAAATACAAGATGAGTTTTGAGAATCAAGTCTAGATAATAAATCATTGTTTTTATTTCTCAAAACCTCATTAGATTCTTCTAAATGAATAACCTTTTCTGGAAGTTCTAACAATCTTTAAGGATTGGTTAGCCATGGCTTTCCACTTAGAGCATTTCTTGCATTTAGAAGAAACATGATTGTCCATGCTACTAGAAGTAAAACCCTCTTTATCTGAGGTAGAGGAATACGATGCCATACACAAATAAACAAGGATCTACTCTAAGGATGTTAAGCCTAACAATAGAGTCCTTGTACTGATACCAATTGAAGTACGTGTAGACAACTATAGAGGGGAGGTGAATAGAGTACTTGTGACAATAATGAACAATTAAAAATTCAACTCTATTCAATTCCAACTAGCAAATAATTAATCAAAGTATAATTATGACATTTAAATGAAGATCAGAAAGCATACGCAGACCTAGCAATTTTTAACCTAGTTTTCCTCGTAGAGGACTAGTCCAGGCCTGAGAACTCTAGCTCAGGATTGAAATTCACTATTTTTGAAATAGCTTTACAACCACGTGCCTTTACTCAGAAGAGCACGCCAACTTCTTGAAAGATAGCTGAGGCAAAACTTGGAATTTTCTAAGTGACTTCTTCAAGACTCTTGCACAAAACTTCTAATTTACTCGCACCGAGCACCTTGTAGGCTTGGAAAGTTTTGTGGCTGGTAGATGAGAAGAGTATGGCTCTTTAGGATGTATAGGCTATAAGAGTAGAAGAGAAGAGAAGATTGGATGAATTGAATGGGAGAAAAGGGTGCCTATATACTAGTTCTGGGAGGCAGAGTTCGGCCAGAACTTTGTCCAAAAATTCAAAATTATGGCCGTTGGACAACTTGCAATCAGTAATCCCTAAAAATTAGCTCCTGGAAATTAGGAGACGGAGTTCGGCCCGAACTCTGTGTGGGGGTAGAGTTCGGCCCGAACTCTGCCTCCTTGGAGACAGAATACTCATGGGCTTTATTTCGCTTTGGCAGATTAGCTTTTTGTTTTGTGGAGCTTGTTGGTTATCTAGTCTATGGTTGAGGTACTCAGTGCAACTCAACATACAATAGTCTAGACTCAATAAAAGAGTAAAATTTATAGACTTCCGATGACAAGTTCCAGTAATATTCATCGAGTAGTCGTCGATGATGATTGTCTGACTTGATATGTGATAGTCGTCTGATTTGTAGCTTGATGATGATTTCTGTGTCGAGTTGGATCATGTCAAATATTAATTTGTTAATTATCAAGATTAGGTTGACTGTGATCCAGTTTGGGTCAACAGCACGATCATCTACGAGCTTTCCATCCTTCTTTCGCTTTTGGGTACGCTCAAAAACTTTGGAAAAGTCGACGGTGTTAGGGTCTCCACCTGTCCTAGCTACCTCCTCGCACTGTAACAATTAAACAACAATTAATAACTAAACATTAAAATTAAATAGTTGAAGAAATAAAAAATAAGAATACTCACCATCCGTCGATAATGCTCTTAAATTGGGATGGATCCACTCGTGTGGTGACCACCTTTAGCACGGGCAGCCTTTACCTTCTCGTACTTGACCTTATAGGCCGGAGTGCCATCTTCTTCTCCATTTTCTTCCAATATTTCTTCTTTAACCACTCCTTACGATGATCTCCAGGGAGTGTAGCTAACGCCTTCTTGTTATTGATCATATCCCTCAATCTTTTGCTGGCGACAGACTTGAAGCACTTTCGGATCACCTAATCTCTGTGCGCCAGCCACCAGTACAACTTCTGCAAATAAGAAAAAAATAAAAACATAAGCAAAAATTTAATAAATATTGTAAACAAAGATAATTTTATTTATGCATACCCCAAACATATCTAGCTAAATAAATCGTCTATCAGTTGGGATGTCCCAGAAGTTCAGATAGGGACCATAGAATTGACGACACATCAAGTCGCCCAAATCTCTACCAGCCTGGAGCGGAAAAAACCTGAAATAAGAAATCATTGTACGATTAAAAAATGAAGAGAGTATGAATAAATGTATATAATAACAATTATATGCTTACATCGCTCCATCCGTCCACAGCTCAGGACGAGTGATGCTGGCTGGCCGTTCTTGTAGAGTATGAGGGTCTGCAAATCATGGTCGACATATGTACACTCCATGGTCCACCAATAGGCCAAGATATAGATTTGCCCTAGTAGGAGCGACATGCGTAGTCTCCGGTGTAGAAGTCGGATCAGTCGAACCAGGGGGAGCACCAGTAGGAATAGATGTTAAAGGAATATCAGGACTAGCTCCGCCTACCGATGAACGAGTGAACGGCGGCAATAAGCCATCATCATCATCAATGAATTCATCCTTGCTAACTCTTTTGTAATCTGCAACTAGAGTAGTACGAGAAAGAGCAGGATGGGATGAATATCCTTGACGTCGTCCACGAACTCATACCGCCATATACAAATATGAAAGAAATAAAAATGGTATGATAATACAAATAATCAATGCAAATATAATAGAAATAAAAAATATATTAAAAAATGGTGTGATGATACAAATAATCAATGCAAATCTAACAGAAATAAAAAGTAGGGTGATGATACTCAGAAATAAATAATACGTACTAATCTTCATCTTTTGATTCATCTTCATCTTTTGAATTATCTTCATCTTCTACTTTTTTATTTTTTACTATCACTTTCACCTTCACCTTTATCATCAAATTCTTCTTCCTCATCCGATACGTCTATTTTAGAATCCTCCTCTACATGAGGTCAATCCTCTAGGACAAGCTCTTCATCAACTATATCATCCTCTACAGTAACGTCAACCTCCATATTGTCAACACCAGCCAAACTCATATATGTTGGTTGAGGCATGACTATCTCATCCTCCTGTTATGCTAGGCCTCCAATATTATAAGTATTTTGTTTTAGTTTTGCATACAGCCCACCAATCATGAGTAGTACGTCGGCGACTAGGATAACTCGTGTAGTACACTTCGACCGTTTGACTAGCCAACACAAATGGTTCGAAACCTTCATATCATTTTCCATATTTTATATCAACAAATCCAAACTGTTTGTCAATTCTCCATCCTTGCTGGGGTGTTGTGTCGAACCAATCACATTTAAACAGCACAATTTTGGTATCAAAAGAGTAATCCAGCTCTACGATATCTCTTAGAACACCGTATAGTCAAATTCTGGATCGGCATCCTAGACTGAACCCCTTACGCAAACTCTGGAATTCTTGGTATAATTAGCCTCATCATCGACAAATGAGTCATTGATAGGCTTACCAGTGGCTCTAAATTTGAAGCCATTTATGGTATATCCATCCCAATACTTTGCCCTCTTGCTTGATCCGATAGCTAGTACTCGAAGTCTTTCATTTTACCACTGTGTACCAGGACGAAAAACCTAAAATATCACGTATCATAACGTCATTAGACAAATCTTGGACAAATTATTGAATTTAGAATGGTTAATGATTTTAATCTTTACATAATTATGGACCCACGACGGAAATTTTCTGTCAACCTCTCTAGCAAGATCATCATCATCAATGTTAGGTCTCTCCATTTTTTTCTCAGCTCTAAAAGTATTGTGACAGTAATAATAAAAGTTAGAGAACTTATTTTACAATTATAAAAAAATTAAAATATGTAGCAAAATTTTGTCGCTTACTTCTTAATATCTTTCATCTCCTTTATACCACTATTTAGGCATATATACCGATGAGCAGCTTCATACTCATCGTCCTCCAACCACCGTAATTTAGAAGCACTTGTAGGCTTGCCAACAACATTGAAGATAGTATGAATTCTACTATTCGGTGCGTCGACCTCACCTTCATCATTCCTAGGTGCTTTATTCTGGTTTGTTCTGACATAAGTATCGAAGTAGATTAAGCAGAAGTTTGAGACCTCCTCAATGATATATGCTTCGTATATTGAAGCTTCTACATGAGCCTTATTTCCCACCTTCTTCTTCAGGTGATGTAGATATCTATGAATAATATATTAAATATTAGAATTGTTTGAATAAAAAATTATTAGTACTAGATAATTAATTATTTTATACCTCTCAAATGGATACATCCATCGCAGAAGTTGGAGACCTCCACAATGATATATGCTTCATATATCGAAGCTTCTACATGAGCCTTATTGCCCACCTTCTTCAGGTAGATATCTATAAATAATATATTAAATATTAGAATTGTTTGAATAAAAAATTATTAGTAGTAGATAATTAATTATTTTATACCACTCAAATGGATAAATCCATCGATAATGTACGGGAGCACCGATAAGTGCTTCGTATGCAAGATGAATTGGAAAATATTCCATACTATCAAAAAATCAGGGGGGGGGAATCCTTTTTAACTTGCACAATGTTAATACAATCTTCTCCTCAAGTTCCAACATATGTTGCATCGTCAACTTGCTTGAACACAAATCTCTAAAGAATATAGATAACTTGGCCAGCGGAGTCCATACTTGAGAAGGCAGCATCTCTCGCAGAGCGATGGAAAGTAAACACTCCACGAACACGTGGGAATCGTGACTCTTTATCAATATCAACTTGCGTGCGCTGAGATTGTAACTCCTCTTCCCGAATTTTTTTTCAATTATTTCTATATATTTTAATTTCGTGTTTAAAAGTAATTTTTGTCAAAATTTTATAAAAGATATTTTGTGATTATTTTTGTTATCAAAAACTAGTTTTAAGTTAATAGTTTGAAATACTGTTTTCTAAAAAATTTGTTCTCGAATTTTGTTATTTGAAATATAAAATATTTTGTTATTATTTTCGGTCTTCTAAAAATTGGTTTTAAAAAAAATTAGGATAAAAGATTTTTGTCCATTTATTTTTAAATAAATATTAGGATTTATAAAAGTAAATTTTATAATATTTGATGACATCGAGTATTATTTTGATATGATAATCAGTTATTTGATTATATTTGAATATATTTAAATTATCTTGATGGTTATAAACTATACTTTAAATTATGTTGATAATTTAAATATTGTTTAAAATACTTACGATGACTAATTGTGACATTACGATTTGTTTGATCTAGATTTGAAATGTTATTTGATTTAAAAATTTATCTTTTATATGATTTAAATTATTTTGATAAATATTAAATATATTTCAAAGTTATTTTGTTGAGTTTGATTTGGATTTGGATTCATATGATTTAATTATTTGATAATATAGAATAATACTTAAAATTATTATGGCGATCATTTAAAGGATTGCAACCAAATTGATTTGTTTTTAATAATTTATTTGATTTAAATTTTTGGAAAGATTTATCCATTAGAAATTCTTATCATATTGAAATCATATCTAGCATTAATTAGATCATTTCTTATTTAAACCAATCATATTCCTATCCAAATTAATTGGTAATCCTAATCATCCTTATTGATTTAATTCTAATCCTATCATAATAGCTAATTGCTAGCAATTATATATATATATATATATATATATATATATATATATATATATATATATATATATATATATATATATATATATATATATATTGAATCTATGAATGAAATCATCTTTCAAATTATCCTTGTCAAAATTTCTCTCTTTTTTCGTCATAACTAAGCCCAAAATTCGTCATAAATTCAGCCTCAATTTTCAAAGGTTGTAGCAACTTCGAATGACCATAACTCCCAACTCCAGACTCCGTTTGGCCTCCCATTTTTTTCGTTGGAATCGTATTGAGGTATATTTTCTGAATATAAATTTTATTTTCATAAATTCTGAACTAATTTTTTTGGAAAGTTTGTGGAGTGCCAGTTGTCCAAAATCTGACACATTTTAGTATTTTTGAGATTCTGGGAGAACCAAGAATCAGAATCACGAACCGTTTGAAGTTTCGGAATGCTGACAGAAAAATACACATCATATATTTTTCCTAAAATTTTTCCAGAATATTTTATATTTGGTTTTTATTTTAGAAGTTTGTCACATCGTTTGAGTTCATCCTGTGTAGCCCTGTGACTATTCTGTACCCAACGGGATTATCGGTTTCACCAGCAAGGACCTCAGGCAAGATACTTTGCCATTTGATGTTTATTTATTGTAGCTCAAATTTCATACATTTACTTATTATTTACTTTCTGCAAAATAAACTGTGATACATGGCATAATTTGATAGAATCTTATTGTTCAGTTCTATTTCCTGTTATGTACTATTTTTTTACACATTGAACTTAGAATTAAGGACCACCCTTTGTGTGTTACATTCATAGGCCTTGACACATCTGTACCATGTTGTTGCAAGTCGCATATAGAACTCGGACATGCGTGACTTGCTGGCCACCAGTACGTATAAGCCGTGCGATAGGATTAACCGCTAATAGTGTTTGCATGATTAGTTTGACTTAGCGATTAATAGAGGTTCTGTGTTGTGGATACGACATAGTAGGCATTGGGCGGAGAGGACAATTTCTTAGCGTATGGGCTACTATACACTTCCCTTTTGTGATCCGAATGCTCTGCTGGATACGATGTGAGACCCTTATTTTACTGACGGCCACTGACGTTCTTCGAAACGTCATACTTTTACTGATTGGGCCTCTGGTGCCCCAAGGGGGACCATGCCCATCACATTTTAGCCAGGGTCCATGCATTGGAGGATGTTCTTAAAACTGCATACAATTAGACTGGTTAAACTACCTTATCCGTTAGGTACGAGTACCCTTGGTTTGGGTACTTGTATCTGACCGTAGCTTAGAACAGTAACTTGTCGCAGACGAGTTTGCTACATCTTGTCCTTGTTTGGTTGTAGGTGTGGCTCACTACTCCGATGAGAAGGTACTAACCCTGTTGTGGTCCGGATACCATATTGGATTCGTGACTTGGAATGATACTTCATCATGGGTTAGTGTGCCATCTCCTGTCATTGTTTGGTTGGGGGAAATGGTGCGCTAATTCAAGGGTGGAGTGTTGGAGCATGTTATGATCTGATTGACTTATTATTGAGCAGTATTTATTCAGTTTATATGGCATAATATTATGTATCTTGTTACGTCCCTCTGAGGACCTGGTTATCTCTTCAGGTGTGTGTTCTTGTCTTCCGCAGATATTCTAGCTGAGATCATAATCTTCTCCATTCCTTCGAAGATGACATGTCTTGGATCTTTCTTGCTACCTTCGCTAAATCATTTTATATGTCTTGTACTTCTTTTCTTTTAAATAGTTGGTAGTAGATTTGTCTCCGCCCAACATATTGTATAAAGACAAATCATGGTTATTATATGATATCTTTATTTCTTTCATTTTGTGGATGAGATTAGTAGCTGTGGTTTTACTGCATTTATAACTTACGTATATTTATTATACGACTGGCATGCCTACGTTCCTAGTCCTACATATTTTAGGACTGGAGCATTACAGAGATCGACACATCTCGTCAGATTCGACATATAACCGTCAGGAAATCTCAACTTTGAAATCCACACTACAAAAAATAGGATTTTAGCGACGGCGGTATCCGTCGCTAAAAGTCATTTTTTCGTCGCTAAAGCCAAATAGCGACATATCAGCGACGAAAACGATTTGTCGGGAAATCACGTGTCGCTAATTTCAATCAGTTGCTAGTTTGTCGAAAATAGCAATTGATTAGTGATGGATTTAGCGACATGCTATTTATTACAAAATGCGACGTATTAGCGACGAAAATTTCGTCGCTACCTTTACCGACTAACTACCGACGGGTCCGTGGCGTATTCCAAGATTAATGTTGTGACGGTATAGCGACGAAAAAGTACGTCGCTAAAGTATTTTCGATACGCTATTGGCATCGGACAGGCTTGTAGCGACGAACCGGTTATGTCACTATTCCGTCGCTATACTTTAAATCTATATTTTCCAGAACCTTAGCGACGGAATGTTCCAGATATTCTGTCACTCTTCCGTCGCTATACTGCAATTTTCTAGATATTTCATCATTGTTCCGTCGCTGTCCCGTCGCTAAATAACATTTCGTTGCTCTTTCGTCGCTATACTGCAATTTTCTAGATATTTCATCATTGTTCCGTCACTTTCCCGTCGCTAAATACAATTTTGTCTGTCTATATTTGTGTTTCCTACACTCCACATCTATGTTGACAATTACACACACAATACATAGTCATATAAACAGTTTCCAATACAGATATATAAACAGTTACACACATACCAAAAATTTTACAAACAGTTTCCAAATACAAACAGTTTCCAAATACACACATACCAAAAAGTTTACAAACAATTTCCAAATACAAACAGTTTCCAAATACACACATACCAAAAATGTTCCAAATTGTTCCCAAATACAAACAGTTTCCAAACAATATCTACGTCGACGGCGACGGAGGAGGCGGCGGGTGGGTGTAGCTACCCAGCACATTTCATAATGCGTCTTTGAAATCCTTCCGAGACAAAGGAACTCTCGAAGTCGGTGCTGGATCCGTCGGTGTTGTAGCCGGAGGTACTGTAGTCGAATGTGCTGGAGTCTGTAGCAGAGCTGAATCGGTCGAAGTCTGAACCGCCGGAGCCGCAGTCGGAGCCGAAACGACCGGTACTATAGGTATCGGAGCAGAAGCTCCTGCACTACCGTATATGTAATTTTGTAAATCCTATAATATACGGGTAATAGTGACCTGGTCGTAGACGGTAGCACCGCCGGTGGGAAGTACTGGTACAGGTGGAGGTAGAGGTGGAGGTAGAGGTGGAGGTGGAGGTGGAGCTCTGGAAACAACGGATGACTGGGATGCAAACGATCCAATACTGTATATGATGTCGCCTTTCCCTACTCCGACCGTATCTACCCATAGTTTGAACCTATCCGTCAGCTTGCTAGGTCCAGCTCCCTCACCTCCCTCACCTCCCTCACCGACCCGACTCTCAAACTCCTCCTATATTATATAAACGTAAATAAATTTAGAGTTAATATAAAGACTCATAGTAATGTACCGATACCGATATCAATACTCATAGTAATAGGCCGATACCAATACTCATACTCATATAGTAATAGATCGATACCGATACTCACATAGGAATGGCCCGATACCGATACTCTGAGTATCGGACCATTCCTATTAGTATCGGTATCCCAATCGAAATCGGTATCGGCCCATTACTATATGAGTATGGGGTACCGATATCGATACTCGTAGTCCGATCATCTACAATTATAAAAATGTAATACATATAAAGAATAAGAAAACTTACATAAGTTTTGGTGGCCCGTTTATCTACGAGCTTCCCATCGCTCTTGCGCTTGTGGGTATGCGCAAAGACTATGGGGAAGTCGACGGTGTCCGGATCTCCGCCTTTTTCGGTGACCTCCGCGCGCTTGTACAATTAAACATAAATTAATACTCATTTTGTAGAGTTTAAGACTTAAAAATTTGACAATTTAATAGAATACTCACCAATCAGCGCATGTGCTCCGAAGACGGGATCGAACCACCAGTGTGATGACCAGCCTTAGCACGGGTAGCCTTCGCATTCTCAGACTTGGCCAGATAGGCCGGGGTCTCCATTTTCTTCTTCATCTCTGCCCAGAAATTGGCTCTGAGCCACTCCTTGCACCCATGTTCTGATCCACTACCTCTCAAGCTCTCCAGCACCTTCTAGTCGTGGATCATGTCACGTATCCTTTTGCTGGATACGGTCTTGTAGCACCTCCGGATGGCCTGGTCCCTATGCTCCGGCCACCAGTACGACGCCTACAAATAAGATAAATGCACATGAATGAAGAAATTTTTGATACATATTGTAAAGAAAGACCATTATATATACCCTCAGCGCGTTAAGCCAAATGAACCGCATCTACGCCGGGATGTCGTCGAAGTTCATGTACGGCCCATGGAAATTACGGCAAATCAAGTCGCCTAGATCTCGCCCGGCACGGATCGAAAAAAACCTGAGATAAGAAAAAAATGTACGACATCAGCTACAATAAAGAATATATGAATAAATATATGAATTTACAATAAATTAAAATACATATACTTACGTCTGCCCATCGGCCCACAGCTCCGGAAGATGGACGTCGGCTGGGCGCTCCAGTAACGTCGGAGGATCTCCTACTCGTCGTCTGTAGACTCCACGCTCGACCACCAAGTTTGGATAGGGATTGGCCGCAATGGGAGTGACCGTAGGGGTAGAAGCAGCCGGAGTAGTCGTAGGAGTAGTCGTCGGAGTATTGGCCGAAGGAGTAGCTCCCCCGACCGATGAACGGGCCGCGCCCAGAGATAACCCATCATAAACATCTAGGAACTCGTCCTCGTCGACAGGTGGACGGCCTGGATGCTCCAAAGGAACCGAACGTGAGCCAAACCCATGCTGCAAACGTCCACGTCTGTCTCCCGCCATAGGCAAATCTGAATCACGTATACGTCCATGTCCACGTCCACCTCCCGCCATAGGCAAATCTAAAAATGCATATGTAATACACATATTTTCAATGTTGTATACTTCACACTTGTCATATGTAACCGAGATATGCATATGTTTTCGATACATAAAACCTAACTACTAATACATACACATTCCCTTCCTGTCTGAGACTCTGTCCCTGGATAAGCCCTCATACGTATACTGCCCCCTGAGCCTGATACTCAGTCCTAACTCCTAGACACACACACATCCTGACACATGGTACTATCTAATTTTTACACTTTCTTAAACTCGACTCTTAAACGTCCTCTGCGTCCTCAGAAGGCCCCCTCTCTGACCCCCCTCTACTTCCCTGCTTCTTATTCGACTCTCTCATATGATATCCATCTCAACCAAAGAGTAGAAAAGTGTGAACATATTAATATTAACCAAGGATCGGTATCGGAATCGGTATCATCATGAATCTCATGGCTTGTTCTACCAGAGCATAATATAAAACCAAACGTGTGAATCAGAGATTCACATTCTAATATTATGAATGTGAAGCTCTGCTTCACGTTTGGTTTTATATTATGCTATGTTAGAACAAGCTATGAGATTCATGGTGATACTGATTCCGATACCTATCCTTGGTTAATATTAATATTTTCACACTTCTCCATGCTTTGGTTGAGATGTATATCATATGATGCAAAATAGGATGCCTCATGACCCGAATGAGAAGAAGGGGAGTAGGGAGGCTCACTCTATACACTCATCCGCCTACGATATACACTCTATACCCTCTTACTTATGCAAGCCTTTTGAGGTAATCAGCATTATACTAGATTTCCGAAAAGATCTATAACTCTGATAGGCCCAAAAGACTTGGCATAAGTAAATTTAATTTTCAACACTTACCTATCTACTACTAAGATATCTTATATATATCCTTCTAGGATACTCACTCTATACCGATATCTTAAATTTGATTTTCAACACTTACCTACCACCTAGACACCGCCTAGAGTAGCCAATTAATTACGAGTACTGATGTCCTGTCCATATAAGTATTAATCTATATATGGAGTATACATAACTCGTACAGGAGTGCGCTAGAAGCAGGTAATTTGTTGCAACAACAATACATGTAGAGAACATGTGACCTACTAAAAAAATATAGAGAACACAACATTTCTATCAGAAGGTTGCTACGTCTTCAAGTACCAAAGTCGAAACCCCTCGCCCATAATCAAAATCCTAGTTGGACAAAGTCGAAACCCATAATCCAAATAGGCAAAACTGGACTGAATCAAAAGTACATTGAACATTACAGAATATTAGAGAATTGAATCTAACATGCAGGACTGATATTAAGATGGATACAACTGGATTGATTCAAAGTATAAGGTGGCCTGAACTTTTATCAAAGATTGAAATAAAGATGTATACAACTTTTATCTAAGACATCTTTATATATATAGACCCCCATCTCTTATATATTGCCCTGCAACCAATCAAATCCAAGGCTAAGTCCCCACTACCAGTGGTGTACTAGGCCTGTTCTTTGGCCATCAACACAGGTAATCCTCACAATCCTACTCAAATGTCTAATTCTCACCTATAAACACTCACACACTCACACACAAGCTATACTTAAACTTTGACACATGGGCAGATGGTTACATGAATGCAATGTATAGGGTCAACTTGAGTATCTGATCTACATGGCAGACACCCAGGGTACATGGTTAGAAAGAATAGAGTAATAGAGTTCAAGTCAATTAAGGACTAATACCCCCACATGCAGATATACATACATATATATATATATATATATATATACACACACATTATACCCTTTACAAATACTTATACTCTAATAGTGATGTAACGTGTAACGGGTCTGAAATCCTAAGTGAAGGGAACAAACACAATAGTATAGGTCTGTACAGTCAACTTTAAAGCTTGGACAGATTGGAAAACATTGACACATGAAGGAAAAAGGGTCTACACATACATGTAAGTAGTGATCTGGTGAAGGCAATGCAGGGAACACAATTTGGTGACTGAGCACTCTCTACATATATACATATATGGATGACATGATGTAACCAAGGGAATGAACATATAATCTAGAACAAATATAGGCTAAATATATGCATATATATGTGGACAGACATTGGTGGAGGGGTAGACAGGTAAGTAAAATAGACACAGGTATACAGTGAATGGCATGAATGTATCTAGACAAATGGCAGGTATTGTATATAACAACTAAATCTAAACCATAAAGGACTGAACAAGGATCTGCATAAAGGTCATAAACATGTCTGAACCAGGAAAGGGAATCAAGCAGTGAATAAATGGGCCAAAGACCAAATATGTATTGCAGACAGATAAATTCATGTCCTGCACAAGAAGGACAGAACCACAGGAAGAATGGCTAAACCATGGGGGTCCGAACAAAGAGGGATTCTAACCCAAAGTTCAACCTGAACATTCCCAAATACAAGACAAAAGGGATATGGCTAAAAGCCTATCTCTAAATCAAGTGGTCTGTACAAAGAAAAAATGGGTTATCAAGGAAGTGGTTAAACTCATTAACTGATACATAATTTGACACAAAGTATAAATGACAAAGAACCACTGTATGAACAATTTGTTCTGATAACAGAGAAAATATGTAATGACACCACATTATACTTGATACTCAAAGCTAACCTATATACAGAACATGCAACAGTATGTAGGACAATCATAATCCAAATTACCAGGATATCATTACATGTAAGAGTCAATACATTACCTTATATTGAAATGTACTGAAAAATACAAATGAGTGTCAATAAAAAGTGCAATAGAGTGATGAAGGTAAATGCAATGAAGGGTTAAATGCATCAAGTGATGCAGGTATGGTAGTATGCAATAAAGGGGGTGAGGTAGTGAGTGTCAAGTGAATAGAAAGTGTATCAGAGCAATGTGTCACAGTGTAATGTGTCAAGAGTAGCAATTTGCATCAGGGCAAAGACAAGTGCTAGTATATCAGAACATGTGTTACAGACAAAGGGAATGTGCAGACGTGTGAGTATGAAGGCAAGTGCAGCATTTGCATCAATGTGAATAAATGAATGTGTCAAGTGAGCAGTGAAGCAAATGTAGATGTGTCAATATACAGTAGAAACTCTATAAAATAATACACTTGGGACCACCAAAATTTATTAATTAAAAGAGTTATTAATTAATCGATAAATTAACAATTATTAATTTATATATTAATTAATATTTTATTAATTTATAGTAAAATACTTACGTAGTTTACAAACACCTTTCAAGCTTCCACTTAATTATTGTATACAATGCATGTGTATATCAAATGAAGGGCCCAATTTGAAAGAAACCTTCAATCTCCCACCTTATTATGCTTCTTGTGTTCAGTGTATCACTTTATGGACATTAAAAATATTTTCTATATAGTAGTTTACAAACACCTTTCAAGCTTCCACTTAATTATTGTATACAATGCATGTGTATATCAAATGAAGGGCCCAATTTGAAAGAAACCTTCAATCTCCCACCTTATTATGCTTCTTGTGTTCAGTGTATCACTTTATGGACATTAAAAATATTTTCTATATTACTTTGTTTTAGCGAATTATTCAAGAAACCTTCATAAATCATTCATGTAATATGCTATATATAAGGAATTATTAATTTATATTTTATATGGGGTCTGAAGAAATTATCAAAAATGTATTATCTTATAATTTTAGCGAATTATTAATTTAGCACCCTATCCCCGAGTCGGGACCGGCCAAAAATATTATCTTAGAGAGTTTATTAAATAATCGAGTATTAATTTATAGAGTTTCTACTGTAGTATTCAAATGGCAGTGTCAAGTGTCAATGAGTGATGTGCAAGTGTCTACAGCTAGGTAATGGTTCAGAGTATGCAGCTGCTCGATCGCACAGAATGGAATCTGTGGGTCGTACCACAGATCGAATCTACCATCATATGAAGCCCCATAACCATGGTTTGATTTTAGTCATTGCCCCTACCTAGAATAGTATCTAGGAAGAGAAATCATGGTGTATCGAGTGAGGATAGGGTCTGCAGTAGCAGGGGAAGCTACTGTACACAGAGCATGTCAACAGAATGGACAAGCACATGAGAAAGGTGTGGTAGGGGTTAACCAATGTAATGAATTTAACCATAGTAAGGTCGACATTAGAGTATAGATGACTGATCCCAAATTTGTATCTATCAATCACAGAGCACATATATTAGACAAGTAGCCTACGAATAAACCTTTGTCCAACATGGAGAGAACAGTGCAGGACACTTCTAAACCCAATCTCCAAATGCATATATCCTCTCCAAATCAATCCAATAACAAAAGTTAGCACCCTACCATTTGAAGACGTAGCAACAATACATGTAGAGAACACGTGCTACGTCTTCGAGTACCTAGTCGAAACCCCTCACCCATAATCGAAACCCTAATAAGCAAAAAAAATGCAAAAAATCTAAAAATTAGGGGAAAAATGAGAGGGAGAGGAGGAAAAAAGAGTACCTAAAGGGGGGGGGGGTCGTCGGAGGGCGGGTCGACGGAGGGGGGTCGCAAGAGGGGGGGTCGATGGAGGGGGGTTCACCGGAGGGGGGGACACCGGAGGGGTCGGGTGATCGGGGAAGAGAGGGGGAAAAATTTCAGAATGAAAATAAAACCCTCACTTTCGATTTTTACTGAAACGTAGCGACGGATTCGGCCATCGATAGTCCATCACTGGACATTCTCCGTCGCTACCATGTCGCTCGTTACTCGCTAAAGTTATGATATATTTTAATAAACTACGCCGTCGCCTATCAGTCGCTAATAGGCGACTGAGTTGTCCGTCGCTAATAATTCAGTCGCTATTTATCTGTATTTTGGTAGTGCCAGTTGCATATTATCAATTTATCGTCCCTACTCAATGTAAATGGTTTCGAAGGCTTGACCGAGTTACCATTGGACCTTCGTATTACATGCAACTCTGGACGCCAGCAAATAATTTCCAAATCCTTTCTTGCTTTGGGATTCTCTTTCATTTTTTCCTTGATATCCATCACCGTATTGAAGATGTTGTCGAATAAGTTTTTTTTAATATCCATAACATCAAGATTGTGTCTTATGAGATTGTCCTTCCAATAAGGTAAGTTCTAAAAGATACTTCATTTCTTTCAATTAGTGTGGTATACGGATCCTTTTAAGTGATGGCACGATCTCAGAGCTTCCACTACAATCGGCAAAGCCTCTACCTCTTTCCAAATTGTATCTACTGTCAATCTCAACAGGAGAGGAGATAGTTTCTGTTTACTAGCTCTGAAGGCATCTATGTTCCTTCTCCACAGATGCGACGTAGACAGATACTGATGATCACAATCAAAAAGTAAGCTTTTTCTCTATTCTGAAGGTGGAATGCCTTACTCTTTCCTATGCATATCGGTGGGTACTCCACCCCGATAACATCTCGTATGATGGAAAATCGTTGATGGTCCACATAAGCATCGCACTCATCTGAAATTGTGCTCCATTGATATATCATACATCTGAACGTCGAACTGCACAATTGTTTCAACTCATCCACCAACGGCTGTAAGTAGATATTGATGTTCTTATTTGGATTTTTGGACCGGGTATGATAAGTCTTAAGAACATGTAAGGAGTCTTCATGCACATCCACGATGGTAGATTGTAAGGGGTCAAAATTATTGGCCAACAAGAGTACTAAGACCCCGACTGTCCAAAAGGAATGAATCTATCAAAAAATAAAGCTAACCGAACATTCCTAGGCTCTGCAGCAAATTCAGGATGACACCAATCAAAATGCTTCCATGTCTCTCCATCGGAAGGATGAGATAATTCTCCTTCATCCATCTTACGTTCATTGCTATGTCATGTCATGTGTTGTATAGTATTTGTGGACATATACATACTCTGTAGCCTCTTTGTGATCGGCAAAAACTATATGTATATGTAGGGCTAAACCTTGCTCGTTCAATTGATTTTCCTTTGCCCCGAATTCACTTGTATCGATCCTCATGACAGAAAATGCATCTGTCTTTATCATTGTTCTCCTTGTAGTACAACTTTCGACAATAATCTATAATCTCATAGCCTAATCTGAGTTTTTATATCATTAACTTTGACTTGTAAAAGTCTTCTGGCATATCCTTCGATCCTTTTGGAAGCAACTCTCTAACAAACTGAATTATCCGGTCGTAGCATTCCTTCTGTAAGTTAAAATTAGACTTGAGGTTCAATAGTCGCATCACCACTAATATGACAGAATAAGAATCATAACCCAGATATAAAGAAGTATCGACATGCTTGAACATATCATAAAACTATTTTGCATCAGGATTCGGATCCTCCGAATCAAAACTTGAACCGGCCGCATCAAATACCAACTCACGTGCCAAGCTTTGATGTCGATATTCGAAGTGATCTCCGAGAGTGGACTCTCCCACCTCTATATTGAAGGAGGACGGATATTGTGGAACCAAAGGTTCTCCTTGAGCCGTCCACTCATTGTAGTTCGGTACGAAACCCTTCTTATAGAGATGCTCTCTCATGAGATCCACCTCTTTGAATGGTACACTATTACTTTTGACACAAGGGCACTTTATGAGCCTTTCGTCCATGAAATAAGGTTCGCTACTGCCGTATCTTAAAAATTCCTCGACGCCCGTCTTGAAATCATCCATCAAACCAATCTTGCTCTTATGTCGCCGATTGTACATCCACAAATGGTAAACTAAATATTAACTCATTGATTTCTTAATCATAAATTATTTCACACGTACCAAATATATTATTAGATTACAAGTAGAGGTTAGGGTGATTGAGAATTCATATGTATTCTAGCACAACACAATATTACTCTATTTTAAAATTTCTAAATTTTGATATTGGTTCCTATATTTTGATATTTCAAAGATAGATAAGGCACCGATCCAATAGGCTTTTTGTCGATATTGATGGTGAGAGATTTAAATATATTGGTTCATAATTTCGGTATCATACTTGTCCTTGTCAAAATCCTACATTGTTTTCATCTCTAGAACAATTTGTGTATGTGTCCGTGTCAAAACCCTGCTTTTCATGTTCGTGACTGTATCAAAACCCAAATCATATATGATAGCCATACATCTAGTTTCATATGTTATTGTCCCCTCCTTCTTGTGTCTGTGTTTGTGTCTATATCTATGTCAAAATCCAGATATAATACACATGTGTGATTATCTATGTCGATTAGGGGAGGGGTGCTCGGTGTCTAAATCGTATTCGTGTATGTGTCAAGAATAAAATCTTAGGTCGTTACCTGTGCTGCTTTAGACGATCAGGGGAAGGGGGTGCTCAACACCTGTGCTCCGCCGCGAGTAAGGAGGAGCAAGGAGGGGCCATCGAGTGATCGGAGAGGCCTGAGACAAAGGAGGATGAGGAGTGGGGGTCGGGGGCCTGCCGAAGATGATCGTCGCCGCCGGCGATAAAGGGGATCAGGGAGGAGGAGGATGGGGACGGAAAGGAGGATGAAGGGGGTCGGGGAGGAGGATGGGGTCGGGGCCGTCGATGATGAAGGGGTCGGGAAGGAATGGGAGGTTTGGGAGGAAAACAAATTTGGCTTCAAAGTTTCAGATTGAAAATAAAAGACTGGCATTTCAATTTTATTCGTGTCCAACGACGGAACACTTCTATCACTAAGGCGTTGCTACCTTCATAACGACTGACTAGCGATGGAACCATCGACGGAAAATGAATCCTTATTGCACATAAAAATTTTGTCACCATTCTGTCACTATTCAGTTGCTACTCAGCAACGAATATTCTTTCGTCGCTACTTTTCGTTGCAAATTAACTGTATTTTTGTAGTGGAAGCCGTCGGCCTAGATCTACCGCTCAACCGGTCCATTCGCGTCTATCTTGATGCCTTGGGGATGTTCTACTGCAACTCATTCCATATCTCGCCCACAGTGTCATTGAAACCCTTGTGAATGAGCGTCATTTTCGTCTCACCGTCAAGGATCTTGCTAAGATTTTAGGAGGGGCCAACCGAGGCGAGGCGTTAGCTACCCTTACTGCTCTTCAACGACCCCTATCATGACTTTTGAAGACTTTTGCCACATCATATGTAAGGGACCTAATCCTCCACCCATCCCGTTTGTTTCTCGAAAACTTGAGCCATTCTTCTACGAACTCCACTGCATCATTTGTTATACCCTTGTACCAAATCGGGCAAATACGATGTCTTCACCATTGATTCCCTTGTCTGCATGTATTATCTCAACCAATGAAAATCTTGGTCCCACTCCAAGACCTTTCTCAACTTCGTCCTCACCATCCACTCATCTGCCAAGAAGGCTCTAAACTTTGCTATATTTATCACCCTTATCTTGGAGGCAAATGATGTTGTTCTGAATCTATGCTACTGTAAGGATCCTACTTCTCGTCTGACTCAGTCTCGCTTCTCTGCTATCGGTCAGTCCTCCGTATCTCAGCCCTCTGACACTCAACCTTCTGCTGCTACTCTGACCTCTCCATCAGCTCAGGCCCGATACATAGCCCTCTCAGCACTTTTTTGGCATGTGCATGTCTTAGACAGAGGAGCAGATGAGAACTAATACTCGAGGACTTGGTACCCTCATTCAAAGTCGCTTTCATGACCGGTGCTACTTCATCCAACGGACTATCCACGACATGAATGCCTACCTCGATCCTGGCTTATAATATCATAATTTTTATGGCTCGCGGTTTACGGATCCCAATGCTTACGGCTTCACGTATCCTGATGGGATCGATCCTTTTGGCATCTTTCAGGCTCCTCCAGGTGATAGAGATGACCCTGCGGATGCATGACTATCTTTTGTGATGTTGGTCAAGGTGGTGGTGATGTCCTATCTTAGCATGTCTTTTGTGGTCCTTCGGAGACGGGTTAATTTAAGTTTTCTTGAGTGTCCTAGCAGGGATAGTAGTCTTTATGGTGGTTGGTCTTTATGTTTTATTGTTTCCATTTCATGGTGTCAGACGGTTACTTGTACTAGCCATATCCTGTCAAGCACCTTTATATATATGATGCATTCTTTCTTCATGTTTACTACTTACTCTTCTATATCTTCACCATATATTACCTTTATTGTCCTGCTCTACCTGTAAACCCCCATATTTTTACCTTTTTTATTTTAGTATTTTTATTTTTCTTATATCTATTTTCAAATTAATTCATTAATTTTATGCTAATGTATGCATAATATATATATATATATATATATATATATATATATATATATATATATATATATATATATATATAAACTTTTTGACATTTTTTTGCTACTTTATTCATTTACTAAGGTTGCATATATATATATATATATATATATATATATATATATATATATATATATATATATATATATATATATATATATATATATATATATATATATATATAAATATATATAATATATATATATATATATATATATATATATATATATATATATAAGCTAAAGGAAAAAACATAAATGAATAACTCATGGAACAGTGCAATAGCACTGTTCCAATTACTTTCCAACCCGAGCGGCCATGCTCGAAACAGAGACTTTAAGTCTCTAAAAACCTCAAGATTTGAAACTTCCTCAATTCAAAACCAAATCTTCCCAAATAAATCCCTACAAATCCTAAGCGAGATTCTCCCTGCTAGAATCCCATCCAGCCTCTAATCCGAGAACACTAAACTCTAGCAATCCAATTCGAATTAGATTAGAAAATATGATACTCTATATAAACTGCTACCCGCGGCCGAACCCTAGACACCATCGTAAATTCGCATCAAAACTTTTCTCCAACCCCAATCTTCAACCCCAGTACGACCCAACACCTAGGCGCTCACTCCCGACCCCCTACTGCCGTTGCAGCGCCGCCGCATCGCCGGAGGGAGCCTCGACTGAACGGAAAAGCAGAGCACCCCTGCTCTGTATCGAAAGCCAGGTACCCGACTTTCCCAGTCGATTTCTCTATCGATTGTAATTCATTTTTCTTTCCGTAAGGCATTCTAGAAACCTTATATAACCATCTTTGAAACCTTCAGAGGGATTCAAGTAAACTTGGCCAGTTTGAGCGAAAACCCGACGCGAAGTTGGGAAAAATCTGCCCAAATAATAGACGGACAGACCTACCCCAAACAATAACTTGGAAGAGAAATCTCGAACAAACTATTGCATATTTTCAATAACTAATTTAGCATAGTTGAAGACCATATAACCGAGATTAAAATGCAACTTTTAGATCTACAGTTCAATTACTATGCATGGATTTAATTGCAGTTAAAGTTAGGCAAAAAATTGTTTTAGAAACTAAAAATTTTAGAATATTTTCCCGATACGACGTGCGCCCCTACAGACCGGGCGACGTGGTCGCGCACTATACACATCGAAAGGCACGTATGCATGTTGCCGACGTATGGGAACTGACGGAACTCGATTTCATTGCGCTTGCGCGACAAAATCAGTAAGTATCCGTCGAGATACCCCCGTATCGACCTTTTGCAAACTTGGCCATAACTTCGTGTACGTTCGTCGTATTGAGACAAAACTTGTGCCAGCAAGACCTGATCGAAATTCTGGTCCTGTATGCCAAGTTTGGTCCGAATCTGAAAAGGTTGACCGGAATGCCTATTTGGCGGTCCTGCGACCCGATCCAACGGACGAAATTATAGACGGCCCTCCGAAATCTAACTTTGGACATACGGTTGGGTTTGTCTCCTCAACCCGGAACCGTAGACATGTAGTTTGAGGATTTTAGAGACCATAGATACTGGCACGCATTTCGGTGCAAAATGGATCCAACGGCGAACATTATTTTAACCTAAAATTACGATTTTACCCCTGTTCCAGTAAGCCCCTAGATTTTTAAATATCAATTTTATAATTTTAAACGGCATTTATATCTTTAAAATGATTTAATATAATTATTAGGAATTTTTTAGAATTTTTAAATGATTTTTAGTTAATTTTTAAAGCAAAAAATATCATTTTTTAATTAATTAAATTGTTTTAATATCATTTTACAATTATTTTAATTGTTTTAATAGTCTTTGCAAAATTCAATTTGTTTGTACAAATTAAATTTTGCACAGAGTAAGGCGGTTGGGTTTTGTTGCAATTATCGATTTAGGGGGGGCGTTCTGCAAAACCCTAAACCCGATCGCCGCCCTGTCGTCGTCTCCGACTAACCCCGGCGAAAACCCTAACCCTAATCCTAATCTAAAATCCGAATTAGGCCGACCTACTTCCCCTATAAAAGCCCCGACCCCTAACCGAAACCCTAGACCCCACTAGGACCGGCCACCACCACCACAACGCCGCCCTCACTTCGTCTTCCCCGACCACTTCACTGAAACCCTAGATCTAGGTTTTCTGTCACCACCGTCCACTTCCCGACGAGCGACCACCACTATTCAGTTCACCTCAACGAGACGAACTCCCCTCCATTTTCCTCCGACCGCCCCGACGACTCCTCCGCCCTACAGCAGCCCCGCTTTTCGACTCGAAGTCGGACACGTACGTGTCACCCTTCTTCTTCTTCTCCATTTCAGCTCGTCCTCACCTATGTGACTCGCCGAGTCTCGACGAGTCTCGTGGTAAGTCTGGACACGGCTAGTTCGAGTCGTGCGTGTCGTACATGACCCGGACACAGGACTCGACCGTTCTTCGTGTCCTTAAATGTCAGGACACGAAGTATATTTTATCGGATTTAAAACCCATTAAACTAAACTATAATAAAACTAACCCTAACCCTACCCCTATCACATAACCCGAGCTGACCCCCTGGCCAGCCCGAGCATGATTAAACCCCCTGCCCCCCTGGCCGAGTTCGAGCCCCCCCCCCCCCCCTTCCTTTTTTTTAGTTTATTTTATTATATATGTATATAAGTATATATGTATTTATATGTATATATATATATATATATATATATATATATATATATATATATATATATATATATATATATATATTTATATGTATATATATATATATATATATATATATATATATATATATATATATATATATATATATATATATATATATATATTTTTTTTTTTTAATATATATATATATATATTCATATATACATATAAATATATATACATATAAATACATATATATATATGTATTTATATGTATATATATATATATATATATATATATATATATATATATATATATATATATATATATATATATATATATATATTCATTCTATATGTATACATAAATAACTATGTATTTATGTATATATATATATATATATATATATATATATATATATATATATATATATATATATATATATATATATACATAAATACATAGTTATTTATGTATACATATAGAATGAATATATATATATATATATATATATATATATATATATATATATATATATATATATATATATATATATATATATATATATAAATACATAGTTATTTATGTATACATATAGAATGAATATATATATATATATATATATATATATATATATATATATAATTGTTGTATATGTATATGTACTTCAAATTCAACTTTGTACAAAATATTATTATGTATAATTTCACAAGTTATTTTATTATATAACTTTTTGACTTGTATATTTTGCCACTTTAAAATATATTTATATACATATTTAAATTCCTGTATTTTATAAATCATGGCCAATTGATATCCAAACCAAGCATGGATTTTTGGGCCCAATTGTGTCTAATACATTAAGATTCTGTACAAGTCATATTGGACTTGATTCATGGCTTTGGGTCCCGTATCTGGACTTCGATTCAATTTCGAATATGTTAATTTAGAAAATTGACTATAATTTTTCTAGCATTTAATAAGTAATTTTGGCATTTTATAAAAATAGGAAAATAGAACTCTTTTTCAGGATATATATGTTTGCTGATTTCTAATAAATATCTATGAAGTCTTATAAATTCCAAAAAAATTATTTTAAATTACTATAATTAAAAAGGATCTTTTTGATACTTTATTTTATATAAAATTGAGCTTTTTGTCTATCTCAAAAATTGTTGGAACACAGTATACTGTTTGATTTATTTATTGAATAGTTATGACTTACAATGATTTGTGTTGTTTTGAGTTATTATAGTATTGTACCTCACCCTACACTAGTGTAAAGACCCTAGAAAGTTATTTTGGGTATTGTGTCACCCCACATTGGTCTCCTATGATAAAGCCATCATTTGGCTAGGTGTCCAGTCAGAAAGTCGTGTCGCACAACTAGTGTTTTAGTGTTTAACTTAGTATAAAAACTAAGTTTATGTATTATTTCTACAATGATGAGTCACCAGGCATCTCTAGCATTTCTATCACTACCTTGCTTTGCTAAAGGCAAGTACCTCTATAAACTTTACTTACTGCTATAAACAATAAACTGTGATTTCCAACCATGTTAAATGCTGATCCTTGGGGTAGCAAGTTAAATCTTCACATATTGTATTACTTTCAAGTCTCTACCATGCTTAGGACAGTTTTATATCTCACATGTTTAACAACGGGTTAAGGAGAAACTATTAGTAGTGTACGTGATCATACCCCCTTCTCCGTATGTATTTAACGAGCACTGTTATATTATATATGTAACTTTGTCATATGTCTGATCCCGCATTTGTGTATGGACATACACCGATGCCGTTAAGGGTACGTATGTACACTTCAAAAAATTGATATGTACCATTGTATATCCTGATTACCTATTGACTGATCACTCACCTACTACAGTTTTAAACTTTAAAACAAATATTTATTGCCATGATAAAATGTATCTAAAACTGGATAAAACAAGATATGTCATTTTATCTCTTTCCATCACATGATCAGTATTATATGTTTGTTAGAATCAGTACTTGCTCCCATCCTGACAGGATAAATGTTGTAGGTATACTTACGAGGAGGAGTTGCTTTGTGATTCCTATTATGGAGTTGCTGCCGAGGACCAGGCTTTATCTTACGAGGATGTACCTGCGGAGAAACTCGTCTAGTTTGCGTCATTGCTCAGGGTTCCGAGAGTAGTCATATTGTTAGACTATGTATTTTTGTGACTGGACCTGTATCCAGCTTTACATTATGGACTTGTACTTGGAACATATTTGTATACGAGCCAACTTTTATGTTTGGAACATTTCTGACTCCTTATTTACATATAGAACTGTTAGCACACTTTAGTCTTAACTTATTATTCTTTAAAACTGCTTACTACACTTTATCTCAAGCGTAGGCTGGACATGACTCGGCCCGGCCCAACAATTTGGATAGCAGATCGTGACATATTTTTAGTGGTGGCCCATGCAGGTCCTGACTAAATTGTTTGGTTACATCATTGTACCAAGCATGCCTACAATTAGGAATTTAAGGTAACTAGACAATACTAGGAATAACGCTTAGAACACCTAGAGGATTACTAGGATTGCAACATAGGAAACACATCACATTATATGCTCGTTATTACAAAATTAGACTTTCTTGTTGTTTATGATTGTTTACTTAAAAGAGTCCTTATAAGTTCATTTATTTGTTAGATGGTGCTCACCTGCTCATTCCAGTATGCCACACCTGAAAATGGCACACTTCCTATCCAGTCGGTTGACCAGTTGACCGATGCACCTCCACCTACTATACTCCCCCACTCCACAAATCCACCAACCCAGATGCCTCCACCACCTTCCACATCACAGTTCCAGCAGGACCCAATACTCCCACTACCACCTATTACTATACCTGTCCAGGCTTCCGTCACTCTCGTCGGGAACCAACTACTCACTCTGATCCAGGGGTTCCTAACGACCCATCAGGAGCAGACCACCCTACTCTGTCAGAGCATGAAGCGTTATGAGGAGCGTACCATGGTTCCACCACCTGTAGAGCCACGACAGAGAGCAGGAACAATCAAGGACTTCATGGGTTTGAACCCCAAGGAGTTCTTAGAGACTAAGGGCATTGTAGTAACAGATGATTGGCTAGACTCAGGAGAGAGGAAGCTCCTTGGAGCTAGGTTGCCGAGTGACCTCCAGGTCGAAGCAGCGGGATTTCTACTGATAGACTTGGCAGGAGTTTGGTTCAGGAATGAGCCACAATTCGCGAGAGGGAAGGCTACTTGGGATCAATTCAAGACCCAGTTCAAGAAGAAATTCTTCTCGACCACCGCTAGGGTAGCCATGGGGCTGCGATTCCAGAACATCCAGCAGGGGAATCGTTCTGTCGACGAGTATACGGCAGAGTTTAGTCGTCTGAGCCGTTTCGCTCCTAGTCTAGTTGCAGACCCAGAGGAGATGACGCGTAGGTTTTGCCGTGGTCTAGTTCCAGACATTGGCATTCTTGTAGTGGCGAACGGTACGACTGACTACTACCAGAGCCTAGAGTTGGCCCGGAGCATAGAGGAGCGTCTTCTGTCTTGCAAGAGGCCGGCTTCTGTACACCTCGAGGGACCGTCCAAGCGTCATGCTTTCCAGCTAAGAGCACCGACGTTGCACCAGCAGACATACCGTCCTCCCATACCTCATCACCCAACCCCACCATCTAGAGCCCCGGGACCCCGGCAACAGAAGGGAGCTTTGTGTGCATTCTGTAGGAGGCCAGGCCATGATGCTATCGTTTGTAGGAAGAGGTTAGGGCAGTGTTTAGCTTGTGGGACTACCACCCATCAGCTTCGGGACTGCCCAGTAGCGAGGGTACCTGGTACCGGACCACCGTCTAGAGGACCGTCGCTTCTGACTCAGCAGCAGAGGTTTAGGCAACATCTGTAGCAGCAGAAGGGACCCCAGGGGAAGGCTTATAGTCTGGCTCTTGAGGCAGAGCCGGAGCAGGTTTCGGAACCAGATTTTTTGGCTGACGTCATCACAGGTAATATTTATTTACATACTTTTCTAACTCTATGCTTGTTTGATTCTGGTGCATCACATAGCTTCCTATCTTTAGAGTTTATGCATAAACACCACTTAGTAGCTACACCTACCGAGGAGATGAGTAGAGTAATGATGGAAGGCGGACCAGTGCCCATTAGAGCTATCTATAGATGCTCTATTACTATAGCTGGGAGAGAGTTTATGTCATGACCCGTACCCTAGAGTAAGGGCACGAGACGTGAATACGCCCAGCCTACGCCGCAGTGTCGGCGGTAGAACGCTGTCCTAGGTCACAACATCTAACAATGTAAATATATAAACAGTTTATACTCCCCGAATGGGGGTGACATAGCAATAGAAACTCAATCACAACTAAGGAAGATATAGCACGATATGAATAGAACTTAAGGAAATGAAATAGATAAAGCAGTAGTCTAAGATAATCCCAGCAGTACAAGGTCTCAGATAAAAGAATATATACAACTGATCTCCAAATAAGAGTCTAACTAGAACATGTCTCAAGACTACAATGAAAAACAAGCTAGCTAATCTAGTCTAGGCAGTCGGGGGAAGGTCCTCAGCTACTGCTGGATCCTCCTGGGAGTCCAGCTCACAGGTGTCATCTAAGGCTGCCCCGTAGTAGGTGTCCAGGCAGGCCTCCTCCTCGTCCTCTGTAATATTTCAACAGGTCCGGTCAGGACAGGAGCGAGTACAGTACATCTCAACAGATCATAGCAGGTTAGAAAGTAAAAACATATAGTAAAGTAAGATACGAGTACTAAAGAAATGCGGTAAGTAAACAGAGAGAGAACTGTAATAGAAATATCTACTATACGTAGAGAACTAACAGTGGCTAGTGAGTCAGAGTACGAGATAGCACATGTGAACAGGACGGATTTGCACAGGATCGAGGTGCACAAGATCTACACTACTTTGGAATTGTTCACACAACTACTAGCACTCCCCCGTATCCCTAATCAATACACAAGGATCTAAACAGGTTATGTTATTGCACAAGATATCACATGGGGGCCCATATAGGGTGCACATGATAGTATACATGGGGGCTCCGTGAACATGAGAGTACAAGATTCACAGGAGTGCACATGTAAAATAGAAGCACATGAGTACATGATGAAAGTGAAACGCACATGACATAATGTACCCGATGCTCCCGAGGGGGATAACATCGCATGTAGAGATCCATATAGTACCAATCCGTGTGACCAACGTGACAGTACAAGTAAAGTAATCTACTGCAGGAAATAATTCTAAGCAGGATATGAAATGATCAGAGAATGTACTCGCCTGTATCTGAGTGTCCGATATGAATCGTACTGTCCAAGGAGTGGTGTCTGGCTCCTAATCAGAACAGCACAAGTCACAACAAGTCCATAATAGTATAATAGAGTCCTACTATGCATTCTACATAATTCTAGGTCAATCTAAGCCAAAGTCAACTCTTGGTCAACTCTGGTCAACCCTAGAAGTCAAACTAGGTCAACTAAGTTAAACAAGTCTAAACTAGGTCACTATGGTCTAAACAAGGCTACACTAGCTAACTAGACCAATATCCAGTACACAAACTCTACCAAGCCAACATCCACTATCACACTCAATTTACCATAGGCTACATAGCCACAAACTCATAATGCATTTAGGCTCTAAACTAGCCTACCTTAATACATACACAATATATATATATATATATTCATTACACTATACATATACATTACATACCTATATGATATCCATACACAAATAGATATTCATATATATTATATTCACAAAACATTATTAACTTATATATAAAACACAAAACTTACAATATATATATAGATACATACATTAGGTAATAGGATAGGCATTTAAGGAGGGTGTGTGTGTGATGTGCTCTGTGTACATATGTGTGTGGAAATGGTATACAAGAAAACAGTGTGCAGGAAAAAAAATAGATGACAGTGAACAATATAAAGAGTTGAGGGTGTGTGCATTGGCTAAAAATGTGCAGGAAACTCCAAACAGTGAGCAGTGAAGACCAACATTGAGTGTGTGATGTGTCCAAGTGCAGAAAAAATAGATGTGGCAGTGAATGCAATATAGAACAGTGTGTGTGTGTGTATATCTTCAGTGTTCACAGGAAACAGGAAAAGGAAAGGCAAGGAAATCGATTCAGAAATTTAAGGACAGTTTTTTTCCCCTTTTTCCTATTCTCAGGTTTAGTGTTCTCCAAACAATTGTGAACTTCAACCAACTCAGGTTTTGTAATAACTGGAACTCAATCAAAAGGGAAGAAGGGAAGGGAAACCAATCTCAGATTTCACCAAAACTGGAAAATCAATCTCAGGTTTAACATAAGATAAATGAACTGAACCAACATCATATATTTTATTTAAATCTTATCAAAGCCAAAACTGGAAATGTTTATACTAAAACTTAGGTTATAAAAACTGAACTCAACTCAGTTTTTCAGTCATAAAATCCATTTCCAGATTTCAGCTTTCATTCCTAGCATTCCCAGGTTTGATACAACATAGAAAACATTTTCTAGTTCAATAGGACTCAAAAAATCAGTCTAAAACATTTCTCAGTATTCCAGTTTTTCATTCAAAGCCCATTTGATATCAATAAACCTCCAAATCACACCAAATCGAACACACACTAGGGAATTATATAGGGGAACATATTTAGGATCTAAAACCCAGTATTTAACAGCATTACAAGAGTTAAAACAACAGGCAAATTTTATTTTGAAAACTGGAAACATGACAGGAAAACACATGTATCAGAAATTGGGGAAAAAATGAGGAAATTTGATAGTTACAACAATTAATGTATAACAATTGGTTGGTAATTAATATACTTATAGTGTTCGTGTCAGAGAAGGTGATTCGTGTCCACAAAAGTGGACACGAAGTGTCCAACAGCAAGAGTCATCTACAGTTAGACTGATAGGACAGTCTCGTGCGGGCAGGACACTGAGTCGTGCAGGCAGGAAAAAAGGGGAAAAGAATTTTGTCCTCGAAATTGAAAGGCGAAATGCAACTGATGAGAAGGATAGAAAGTATACCTCAAGGTCCAAAAAGATAAGGGTACCGCTCGCGCATCTCATCCTCCCGCTCCCAGGTAGACTCTCCTGGAGAATGATGCCTCCATGCGACGCGTACCAAGGGTATCACCTGATTCCTTAGAACCTTCTCCCGTCGATCTAGAATCTCCACGGGCTGCTCTGGATAGCTGAGAGAAGGACCCACCTTAATCTCCGAATGATCGAGCACATGGCTAGGGTCAGCCACGTACCGTCTCAACTGTGATACATGAAATACGTTGTGGACCCCCACAATTGCAGGCGGCAAGTCTAGCCTGTAAGCCACGTCACCGACTCTCCCGCTGATAACGAAAGGGCCGATGAAGCGCGGGCTAAGCTTTCCGCCTCCACCAAAACGTATCGTACCACGAGTCGGAGATATCCTCAAGAAAACCTGGTCTTCGACCTAATCACAAGCAAGGTCTCAATTAAAATAAATAACAACATGATCAAAATCACAAACAACAACCTAAATCTAATCCTACTCTAATCTGTACCTCAAACTCCAAGGGTCTTCGGTGGCTATCGGCCCAGTGCCGATATCTGTCCTGCGCCACGCAAAGTCTGTCCCTGATAAGCTTCACCTTCTCGGCCGCATCAACAACCATCTCTGGCCCCAGTAAAGCTCGCTCACCAACATCATCCCAAGATAAGGGTGTACGGCACCTACGCCCGTACAGAGCCTCAAAAGGTGACATCTCGATGCTGGCCTGGAAACTATTGTTATAGGCAAACTCCACCAAATGAAGATGATCCTCCCAGGAACCTCCAAAGTCCAGGACGCACGTCCGCAGCATATCCTCAAGGGTCTGAATAGTCCGCTCTGACTGTCCGTCCGTCTGGGGGTGGTATGCAGTACTAAACTTGAGCTGAGTGCCCAAGCTGGTCTGCAGACTCCTCCAGAAATGAGAAGTAAAACGGCTATCCCGATCTGAGACGATGCTGACCGAAACTCCGTGGATCCTGACTATCTGCCGCATATACATCTCCGCCAGTCTCTCTGTAGACGTACCCACCTTGAATGGCAAAAAGTGGGCCAATTTGGTCAACCTGTCCACGATGACCCAAATCGCGTCTTTCCCTCCTGGAGTACGCGGCAATCCTGAAACGAAGTCCATCGTGATATGCTCCCATTTTCACTCGGGAATGGGCAGCGGCTGCAATAATCCACCGGGCCTCTGTCTCTCTGCCTTGACCTGCTGACAGACCAAGCACCTAGCCACGAAGTGGGACACCTCCCGCTTTATTCCTGACCACCATACATGCTCCCGTAGATCTCGGTACATCTTGTTGGCACCCGGGTGTATAGAGTACTGAGATTTGTGGGCCTCCTGCATAATCTACTCTCTGAGCTCCCCGCTAGGCACACATAGCCTGGCACCGTGCCTCAGGGCACCATCCTCTGCAAGTAAAAACTCAGGATCCCCCACTCCTATACTGATCTGCTCTCTGATACTCTGAAAAGCCACATCCTGAAACTAAACTGCCTTGATCCTGTCCATCAAGTCTGACTGTATCTGCATCCCCCATAGCTGCATCTGCACTCCCGGCACGATCACCTCAATCCCAAGGCTCTCCAAGTCGGCAAGCAAATGTCGACCCATGGTCAAACACATGGCTGTCGGATACCTACTCAAGGCATCGGCAACCACGTTGGCCTTCCCTGGATGATACTGCAGTGCAATGTCGAAGTCCTTCATCAACTCCAACTATCTGTGCTGTCTCATGTTCAACTCCTTCTGAGTGAACACATACTTAAGGCTCTTGTGATCTGTGAAGATCTCCACCCTCTCATCATATAGATAATGCTTCTACAGCTTCAAAGCAAAAACCACTGATGCCAACTCCAGGTCGTGGGTAGGGTAATTTTTCTCATGGGGACGTAACTGCCTGGAAGCATAGGCAATTACCTTCCCGTGCTGCTGTAACACACAACCCAGCCCTTTCCCTGAAGCATCACTATAAATAGTGAATCCACCTGATCCTGAAGGCAATGTCAGAATCGGAGCTGTCGTCAGCCGCTTCTTCAACTCATCAAAAGCTGTCTGACACTCCTCTGACCAAACATACTCAGCATCCTTCCGGTTCAACCGTGTCAACGGCTCTACGATCCAGGAGAAATCCTGCACGAATCTCCGATAATACCCTGCCAGCCCCAGGAAGCTCCTGATCTCTACAACTGAAGTCGGCGCTGTCCATGCCTCAACTGCCACGATCTTCTTGGGGTCAACTGAGATACCATCTCCAGTCACCACATGCCCCAAGAAGTCCACCCGGTCCAAGAAAAACTCACACTTGGAGAGTTTTCTATAAAGCTGCTCCTTCCTGAGAATCTCCAGCACTATCCGCAGATGCTCCTCGTGCTCCTCCTCAGTCTTGGAATATATCAAGATATCATCAATAAACACTACTACAAACTGATCCAGATACTGATGGAACACCTTGTTCATAAGGTTCATAAACACTACGGGTGCATTGGTTAGCCCAAACGGCATAACCAAAAACTCGAACTGCCCATACCGCGTCCTGAAAGCGGTCTTGGGAATATCCTCCCTCTTCACCTTCACCTGGTGATATCCCGACCTCAGATCAATCTTGGAAAATACCCGAGCTCCGCTCAACTGGTCAAATAGATCGTCGATCTGCGGCAGTGGGTATCTGTTCTTGATCGTGAGGTTGTTGAGTGCCCTATAGTCAATACACATGCGTACTGACCCATCCTTCTTCGACACAAACAACACTGGTGCACCCCATGGCAATGAACTTGAGCGAATGAAGCCCTTATCCTGTAGCTCATCCACCTGCTTCTTCAGCTCCACCAGCTCGCTGTTGTTCACCCGATAGACATGATGAGAGATGTGTTCCGCTCCTGGAACCAAGTCTATCGAGAACTCAATGTCCCTGTCTGGTGGCAGTCCCGGCAACTCCTCCGAGAAAACATCCATATACTCTGCTATCAAGGGGTGTGGAATCGTCTACTCCTCGACCGAGATGCCACAGAAGACTCCGCCGCTCTGCTCTGCCTGACGTCTGGAGTACTCGAACTCTGGCTCCCCCGACGCTCTGAACAGAACTCTACCCCCTCTGCAATCAATACTGGCGTGGTGCCTGCTCAACCAATCCATGCCTAGTACTATATCGTAGTTCGGCAGTGGCATTACGAGCAGGCTCACCTCCAACTCACGGCCTCCCAAAACTACTCTCCGACCCTTACAAACATCACTCACGAGGATAATACCACCCCCGGTCGTGATCTTGTAAGTCCTAGGCAATGATTCAGCTATGATACCGTGTCTAATCGCAAAAGATACTGAAATGAAGCTATGCGATGCACCGGAATCAAACAATGCAAATGCTGGACTGGAGTCAAGAAGAATCGAACCTGCAATCAGCTCTCCAGTCACCTCTATCTCTCCAGCTGCCATGGCGAAAGCTCGCCCCTGCTGGCCTCCCCTGGCCTGCTGCTGGTGCTGGACAAACCTCTGCTGCTGAGTCGGCAGGACTGGTCCCCGCTGCTGGCCCACTGGAGCTCTGGCCCCACCTCCATGAGCTGCTCGTCCCACAGACCTAGGATACTCCCTCATCTGGTAATCTGCTGCTCCGCACAGGAGGCACCTCCCGAGCCTCTTCCTGCAGTTATTCCATCCATGCCCTGGCTTCTTGCAGAAAGGGCAACTGACTGTCTACCTGAGTGCCTGATGCTGAAACTGCTGCTGAGCCGGCCTCTGCTGAATCGGCTGCGGCTGAAACTGCCTGGGCTGCTGGTGCTGAAAATGAGGCCTCTTGGCCTGGCCTCCGCTGCTGCTGCTGCCCCCAACTGGGTCTCTCCCTCTCTTGAGCCTAAGCTCAAGATCATCCTCTGCTAGCAGGGCTCCCGTCAAGATCTTCTCAAATGTAGCATCTCTGTTCCCCTTGGTCAGGGACTTGACCTCCTTGACCAGACCCTTTCGGAACCTCTGGGCCTTCGCCGTCTCGCTCAACCCCTCAACAAACCTGCCGAGACGGCCAAACTCTCCCGCATACTCCTCAACTGAGAGGCTCCCCTAGACCAAGCTCTAAAACTGTGTCTCCAAGGCTCTGACTGCTGAATCTGGGAAGAACTTCTTCTTGAAGAAGCCCCTGAACTGCTCCCAAGTCTGCCCTGGTACCCCCATCCTGGGGTCCGACTGATACCAGGTGCAAGCAAGATCTCGCATCCGGCTAGCTGCGGCCTCGATCTGAAGGTCTGCTGGAATCCTGGCCAAGCGGAAGATCTCCTCCATATGCTCGATCCACTCGTCGGCATACAGGAACCCCTCTGTCCCCATAAAGTCTCTGGGGCTCATCTTCTGAAACTGCTCGATCCCTGGTGTCCTTTGCTGCTGCACCATCGGTCGAGCTGCAGCTGTCGTGACGGCCAACTCCATGCCTCTGTCCTGCCGAGCCTGCTGTCGGTCCATGAACTACTGGAAGTATGCGAACATCTGAGCTGCGTCCACATGTCCTGGAGGCGGTGGTGGCAAGAAAGGATCCTCTGGAAAGTCTGGGTCCTGCCTCCCAGTCGGTGGGTGCATACCCCCTGCTACGGCTGTCGAGGTCTCAACACGAACTGAGGTGGCAAGAGCTGCAGTCCCCTGGCCTCGCCGTGCTGGCTGAGAGGTAGCAGTCCCCTCTATAGCATCCTCATGGATGGCACGTTGCGAACGAGTCTCTACCATCCTGAAGATAGACAAACAAGAGTATCAATTTTTGAGAAAGAAGCGATATAACAAAGGCGGACAATTATAATTCAAAGGATCAGCAGACAAAAGGATTTAGATGGCAATAAAAGGAATTTTCCTAAAGTGATTGAGTATCTTAAAATTAATGTCCTATATCCTCTAGCAGGCTGCAGTGATACTCTAGTTCGAGTACCACCACACTTCTAGTCTAGGACCTGCATGGGCCACCACTAAAAATGTGTCACGACCCGCACCCTAGAGTAAGGGCACGAGACGTGAATACGCCCAGCCTACGCCGCAGTGTCGGCGGTAGAACGCTGTCCTATGTCACAACATCTAGCAATGTAAATATCTAAACAGTTTATACTCCCTGAATGGGGGTGACATAGCAATAGAAACTCAATCACAACTAAGGAAGATATAGCACGATATGAATAGAACTCAAGGAAATGAAATAGATAAAGCAGTAGTCTAAGATAATCCCAGCAGTACAAGGTCTCAGATAAAAGAATATATACAACTGATCTCCAAATAAGAGTCTAACTAGAACATGTCTCAAGATTACAATGAAAAACAAGCTAGCTAATCTAGTCTAGGCAGTCGGGGGAAGGTCCTCAGCTACTGCTGGATCCTCCTGGGAGTCCAGCTCACAGGTGTCATCTAAGGCTGCCCCGTAGTAGGTGTCCAGGCAGGCCTCCTCCTCGTCCTCTGTAATATTTCAACAGGTCCAGTCAGGACAGGAGCGAGTACAGTACATCTCAACAGATCAAAGCAGGTTAGAAAGTAAAAACATGCAGTAAAGTAAGATTCGAGTACTGAAGAAATACGATAAGTAAACAGAGAGAGAACTGTAATAGAAATATCTACTATACGTAGAGAACTAACAGTGGCTAGTGAGTCAAAGTACGAGATAGCACATGTGAACAGGACAGATTTGCACAGGATCGAGGTGCACAAGATCTACACTACTTTGGAATTGTTCACACAACTACTAGCACTCCCCCGTATCCCCAATCAATACACAAGGATCTAAACAGGTTATGTTATTGCACAAGATATCACATGGGGGTCCATATAGGGTGCACATGATAGTATACATAGGGGCTCCGTGAACATGAGAGTACAAGATTCACAGGAGCGCACATATAAAATAGAAGCACAGGAGTACATGATGAAAGTGAAACGGACATGACACAATGTACCCGATGCTTCCGAGGGGGATAACATCGCATGTAGAGATCCATATAGTACCAATCCGTGTGACCAACGTGACAGTACAAGTAAAGTAATCTACTGCAGGAAATAATTCTAAGCAGGATATGAAATGATCAGAGAATATACTCACCTGTATCTGAGTGTCCGATATGAATCGTACTGTCCAAGGAGTGGTGTCTGGCTCCTAATCAGAACAGCACAAGTCACAACAAGTCCAGAATAGTATAATGGAGTCCTACTATGCATTCTACATGATTCTAGGTCAATCTAAGCCAAAGTCAACTCTTGGTCAACTCTGGTCAACCCTAGAAGTCAAACTAGGTCAACTAAGTTAAACAAGTCTAAACTAGGTCACTATGGTCTAAACAAGGCTACACTAGCTAACTAGACCAATATCCAGTACACAAACTCTACCAAGCCAACATCCACTATCACACTCAATTTACCATAGGCTACATAGCCACAAACTCATAATGCATTTAGGCTCTAAACCAACCTACCTTAACACATACACAATATATATATATATATATATATATATTCATTACACTATACATATACATTACATACCTATATGATATCCATACACAAATAGATATTCATATATATATTATATTCACAAAACATTATTAACTTATATATAAAACACAAAACTTACAATATATATATAGATACATACATTAGGTAATAGGATCGGCATTTAAGGAGGGTGTGTGTGTGATGTGCTCTGTGTACATATGTGTGTGGAAATGGTATACAAGAAAACAGTGTGCAGGAAAAAAAATAGATGACAGTGAACAATATGAAGAGTTGAGGGTGTGTGCATTGGCTAAAAATGTGCAGGAAACTCCAAACATTAAGCAGTGAAGACCAACACTGTGTGTGTGATGTGTCCAAGTGCAGGAAAAATAGATGTGGCAGTAAATGCAATATAGAACAGTGTGTGTGTGTGTGTGTGTGTGTATATATATCTTCAGTGTTCACAGGAAACAGGAAAAGGAAAGGCAAGGAAATCGATTCAGAAATTTAAGGACAGTTTTTTCCCCCTTTTTCCTATTCTCAGGTTTAGTGTTCTCCAAACAATTGTGAACTTTAACCAACTCAGGTTTTGTAATAACTGGAACTCAATCAAAAGGGAAGAAAGGAAGGGAAACCAATCTCAGATTTCATCAAAACTGGAAAATCAATCTCAGGTTTAACATAAGATAAATGAACTGAACCAACATCATATATTTTATTTAAATCTTATCAAAGCCAAAACTGGAAATGTTTATACTAAAACTTAGGTTATAAAAACTGAACTCAACTTAGTTTTTCAGTCATAAAATCTATTTCCAGATTTCAGCTTTCATTCCTAGCATTCCCAGGTTTGATACAACATAGAAAATATTTTCTAGTTCAATAGGACTCAAAAAATCAGTCTAAAACATTTCTTAGTATTCCAGTTTTTCATTCAAAGCCCATTTGATATCAATAAACCTCTCACACCAAATCGAACACACACTAGGGAATTATATAGGGGAACATATTTAGGATCTAAAACCCAGTATTTAACAGCATTATAAGAGTTAAAACAACAGGCAAATTTCATTTTGAAAACTGGAAACATGACAGGAAAACACATGTATCAGAAATTGGAGAAAAAATAAGGAAATTTGATAGTTACAACAATTAATGTATAACAATTGGTTGGTAATTAATATACTTATAGTGTTCATGTCAGAGAAGGTGATTCGTGTCCACAAAAGTGGACACGAAGTGTCCAACAGCAAGAGTCATCTACAGTTAGACTGATAGGACAGTCTCGTGCGGGCAGGACACTGAGTCGTGCAGGCAGGACACGACTCAATGAGTCATGCACTCGTGTCCCAGGGTCGAGTAGGACTAGGGCTAGTACACAGGCACCCTGGTTCGTGTCCTCGATGTGTCCAGTACGAATACGAGTAGCGTATCAGTGGGGGAAAAACCCAGTGCACAGTACAGGCAAAACCCCGTGCGAGGCCTCGTGCGTGTCCGACACAAAACTATTGGACTCGAGACTGAAAGGGGGGACTGTCAGTCGTTACCCCTTGGTTTATGCCAAGTGGCACGAGTCCAAACTTCGTGTCCAACGAGCACTCGTACTCGAGTAGCAGGGGACAGAACTGGACTCAGTTCCAGCGTGTTCGTGTCCCTCGTGTGGACACGACACGGCACGAAAAACCTAAGTGTCAACACAAACATTCAAGAGAAACCCTAGATCTACAAACCTATTCAAATGGATTTCGAAAACAACACAAAAGTCTCTTTGTGGTATTTCGACAAACAGTTTGGGGACAGGTCTGATACGTGTCCAAATAGACACGAAACTTATGAAACCCGACACGAAACTATTGCAGACACTTAAGGGACTCCTAGGGCTTCCTAAATATGTAAAGAAATCAGAATTTCATGGAGATTAGAAGAAGTTACCTCTTAGTGAACTTTCAATGGAAAAGTCTCCTTGCTAGCTCCTCACTTGATGACCAAATCAATCCAAATCAACCTCAAACTGAAATGGAAGCTCAACAACAGTAATGACAGGCCTATTAGGTCCTATTGGAACGATTTAGAAGGAAATAGGAATAGGAAAGGGGCTTTAGAATTAAATGGCATGAAACTTACCTCTTTGAAATTAGGGCTCTTCCTAAAGAAAAGAGGCAACCCTAGTTTTGAGAGGGATTATATATGGGGGGGAATCCCTATACATATGTTGGCCGACCATTTGGCTTGGGTTTAGGGTCTAGTCCAATGGTTGGGCCTTGGGCCAAGCTACCAAGCTAAATGTAGATTAGATATAAACAAGGTTCTAAAACCACAAGTCATGACTTATGACTTCTATTCCTATTTGCTAAAATGACTTAAACCAAGTGCTAGGCTAGGTTAGACTAGAGTCACTTGACCTAACCATGGCCCACTAACTAGGGTTAGCTTCTAAGTAGGTCTACAAAGTCAACACTAGCCAAAAGTCAACCTAGTCAAACAATTCCAAATAAATTCCTAAAAATTCCCATAAATTCTAATTAATTCTAATAAATTTAAAATACCCCAAAAATGACAAAAATACCCTCATACTAGAAATGTGGTAGTGACAGTTTAGGGGATAATTATTTATGATGCCACTCCCCGGGTATGATATCATATTGGGTATGGACTGGCTTAGCTATGCCAATATAGCTACAGACTGTCATGAGGGTAGTATTCTGTTCAGTCTTCCAGGCACGGCACCATTCATTGTCAGGAGGACAGGGCCGGAGATCAGCCTAGAGTCGAACTGTTATGCGACTGTTGGGGAGTTAGCACCGCCACATCCTATCATTAGGAAGTTTATGGATATATTCCTAGAGGATCTTCCAGGACTTCTGCCTGACAGAGATGTGGAGTTCACTATAGATTTAGTACCGGGTTCATCACCAGTATCTCGGGCTTGCTATAGAGTGAACTCCAAGGAGGCCGTTGAGATGAAGGAGCAGATCGATGACCTGTTGAAAAAGTGTTTCATTCGATCTTGTGCTTCTCCATGGGGAGTGCCAGTACTTTTTGTGCCAAAGAAGGATGGTACAGTCCGGTTGTGCATTGACTACCGGGCATTGAATACCATCACCATTAAGAACAAATATCCTCTGCCCAGGATAGATGATTTATTCGACCAGTTGAGTGGGACGAAGGTGTTTTCTAGGATAGATTTGAGATCCGATTACCACCAGGTGAAAGTCAGGGCTGCTGACATCCAAAAGACGGCGTTCAACACGAAGTACAGGCAGTATGAGTTTTGGTGATGCCATTTGGTCTCGCAAATGTGCCAGCTGTCTTTATGAACTTGATGAATAAGATATTTCACCAGTATCTGGATAAGTTCATCGTAGGGTTTATCGACGACATCCTGATATACTCGAAGACGTCGGAGGAGCACGCAGAGCACTTGCGAACGATTTTGGGAATTCTGAGGCAGGAGAGGTTGTATGCCAAATTATCGAAGTGCGAGTTCTTTTTGGACCGAGTGGAGTTTCTCGGTCATGTGGTTACTGGAGAGGGATCTCGGTAGATCCCAGGAAGATTACTGCAGTTGAGACATGGAAGGCTCCGACGTCAGTTTCAGAGATCATGAGCTTTCTGAGTTTAGTCGGCTATTATAGGAAGTTTGTCCAGGACTTTGCTAAGATAGCTGAACCCATGACAAAACTGACGCGGAAGGACGCAGAGAACATCTGGTCAGAGGACTGCCAGGCAGCATTTGAGGAGCTGAAGAGGAGGCTGACGACCGCTCCAGTTCTGACATTACCTTCAGGGTCTGGAGGTTTTACCATATACAGCGATACTTCGGAAAAGGGGCTATGATGTGTCCTACAGCAGCATGGAAAAGTGATTGCTTATACATATAGGCAATTACGAACTCAAAAGCAGAACTATCCTACACACGACCTAGAGTTAGCTGCGGTGATCTTTGCACTCAAGTTGTGGAAACACTACTTATACGGAGAGCGTATGGAAATCTTTACTGACCACAAGAGCTTGAAGTATGTGTTCACGCAGAAAGAGCTGAACATGAGGCAAAGATGATGGTTGGAGTTGATGAAGGACTTTGACATCGATTTACAGTATCATCCCGGGAAGGAAAATATGGTGGCGGATGCGCTGAGCAGGCATCCGATGGTATGGTATCGGATGATAGATCGACATTTACAGGAAGATCTGGAGAAGCTTGGTATCGGGATGGTTCGACCAGGATCAGTGATACAAATGATGGCGCTTGACATTCAGTCAGGTTTAATGGAGCAGATCAAGGAGGCACAGTCTACAGATGAGAGCCTTCGCAGGCTTCGAGCCCGAGCTTTCACTGGTTTGCTAGATGACTTCTTCATAGCAGAGGATGGATCCTTGAGGCATGGTAGCTGGTTGTGCATGTAGAAGGGAGAGCTGATAGAGGCAGTCTTGCAGGAGGTACACTAATCTCGATATTCTATTCACCCTGGTGCCAACAAGATGTACCGTGACTTGCGGGAACATCTTTGGTGGCACGGGATGAAGAGGGATATATCATATTTCATTTCGAGATGCCTAGTTTGCTAGCATGTCAAGGCGAAGCGTCAGAGGCCAGCTGGTCTATTGCAGCCGTTACCCATTCCCGAGTGGAAGTAGGAACACATTACGATAGACTTTATCTCAGGACTTCCTTGTTCCCAAGGAGGGAAGGATGCCATTTGGCTTATCGTAGACAGGCTGACGAAGTGTGCGCACTTCATACCCTTCAAGGTGGGGCTCTCCACCGAGAAGTTGGCTGAGCTATACATACAGCAGATAGTTCGTTTACATAGAGTACCAGTGAGCATCGTGTCGGACCGAGATAGCAGATTTATGTCCCACTACTGGAGGAGCTTACAGGAGGAGTTGGGCACTCGGCTCAAGTTCAGAACAGCGTACCACCCGCAGACAGATGGACAGTCCGAGAGGACGATATAGACACTAGAGGACATGCTGAGGACTTGTGTGCTGGACTTTGGCGGATTATGGGAGAGCCATCTGCACTTGATAGAGTTTTTATAAAACAATAGCTACCAAGCCAGCATCGGTATGTCTCCTTTCGAGGCACTATATGGACGACGATACCGTACACCGCTCTTTTGGGACGATGTTGGGGATAGAGTTATGCTTAGGCCAGAGATGATCACAGATGCAGCAAAGAAGGTCGGGATGATCAAAGACAAGCTCAGAGTTGCTCAGGACAGGCAGAAACATTAGGCCGATGCTAGTCGCAGACCGATGGAGTTCGCTGACGGAGATATAGTGCTGGTGAAGATATCACCCACTAGAGGGACGATCCGGTTCGGACGAGGAGGCAAGTTGAGCCCTAGATATATTGGATCGTTCGAGATACTTGGCAGGATAGGAGAGGTAGCTTACAAGGTTGCACTTCCACCCAACCTAGCAGGAGTTCACGATGTCTTTTATGTGTCTCAGCTGAGAAGATATGTTCCGAACCCCAGCCATGTGCTAGATCATTCAATGTTGGAGATCGGACCGAGCCTTGCAGTTACTGAGCAGCCAGTGGAGATATTGGATAGGAGGGAAAAGAGGCTGAGGCACAAAGTCATACCCTTGGTACGAGTAGCATGGAGCCGTCACTCTACGGGTGAATCTACTTGGGAGAGGGAGTCGGACATGAGGGAGAAATATCCTTACTTGTTCGATCCAACAGCCGCGAGGGAACCACCCGTTCCCGCTTGATACCCTAAAAGTTAGTCTTAATAGTTGTAAGCCCCTGATTTTTCAAATTCATTTTAATTAGTGCAAATTAATTTTTAATGTCATTTATAGCCTTAAAATATTTATTAGGATTTTTAGGAAATTTTCTAGAATTTTTAAATGATTTTTAGATGAGTTTTAAATACAAAAATATCATTTTGCAAATATTAGAATTATTTTAATATGGTTTTGCAATTATTAGAATTGTTTTTATATTGATTTGTAATAAATGAATTGTTTATGCAAATTATTATTTGCATTTATAGCCCTTGGGGACCTATCTGTAATAACCTAAAAACCTAAGGACCTAAGTGCTAAACTACCTACCCACCCCCCGAGGACTGTCCCGGCTGCCCCGACGACCGACCTACGCTGCCCCCGCCATTTTCGGCCAGCGCGACAGCCCCCGACCACCTCGACCCCCTATTTAAACTCCCCCTCATCCCCCTGAACCAAACCCTAACCCTAAAACTCTCCCACAACCGACCACGACCCCCTTTCTTCCCCGACGAACACCTAAACCCTAGCTCTACTCCGGCGACCCCCGTTCGACCACCACCGCTCGACGTCATCGACCACCACCACCATCAACGAGTTCGCCATGCCGAGCTAGGTCGATCGCCGCCCGAGCGCAACGACGTCGACGCCCCCAGCCGCCGTTCGCCCTCTCGAAACCCTTCCTCTCCGCCGGACACGTGGGTAACATTCCTTCCTCTGTGTCGTACGTGTCTCAAACTGAGACACGAGACTCGCCTAGACACGGGAGACTCAACTGTGGTGCTGGACACGTGTTAGCCGAGTCGTACGTGTCGTGCTGGGCACGGACACGTCGACTCTGTGTCAGATTTCGACTTCTCGTGTCCTGGACTGTATGGACACGAGACAAACTGTGAAATAGACTAACGGGTTGGGCTTTGTTTAACGGGTAAAAACCCATTTAATTCCTGACCTAAATAAATTTAACTAACACCTAACCCTAACAGACTTAGCGGGCTGACCCACTGGCCAGCCCGAACAAATCAAACCCCCCCGCGCGCTTCTCTGGACAGGGTTCGAGCCCCCCTGTTTCAGTTCCTTTTTTTTTTTCTTTTTCTTTTTCTTTTTCTTTTCTTTTTCTTTTACTGTTTTTATATATATATATATATATATATGTATATATTAGTATATATGTATATATATACTGTTTTAAACAGTATGTATGTATATATGTATATATTTTATGGTTAGTAAATTATATGTATATATGTTAGTATTTATATATATATATATGTACACATATGTATATGTATATATATTTTCTTGTGTATGTATATATTATTATATATATATATATATATATATATATACTTTATAAATTAAGTATTTTCTTGTGTATATATATATGTACTTTTGGCATAGGTATGTAAATATTCTTTTGTATAAATTTACCTTATTAAAATAATAATATTTATTTTGACTATTACCAACTTATATTTTTATTGTATTTAAATTACTGCAACCATTTGATGTCCAAGCCTAGCATGGGTATTTGGGCTCAAATGTGTTTTCATACATTCAAGACCTGTTCAAGTCATATTGGACTTGATTCATGGCCTTGGGTCCTATATTTGAACTTTGGTTCAAATTATATACATGGACAAAATACGCAGATAATTAATCATTGTGTGCATTGCTATTTTTGATTTTCTAAAAATACTTAAAGTATTGCTAAAATTATGGAAAAATAGTTTTTAGATACTTTGTTAAGTTGGCTAATTTAGTATAATTTTTGTAGTATTTAAATTACTGTTTTGCCACTAGTTTGGCATATGAAACCAAAACTCACTTTCTGTATACTTAGAAAAACTGATTTTTATAAAATATTTGTACTGGTTAATAAATTCCAAAAAAATTATAATTAATTTCTATGATTAACAAGGATCACTTTGATACTTTACTTTAAGAAAAACTAGACTTTTTGTCTATCTCTAAAATTGTTAGAACACAATGGTCTTTTGAATTATTTATTGATTAATTATGACTTGTAGCTTTTTATGTTATTTACAGTTTTAGTCGTGTTGAACCCCATCCCTCACTAGTGTAAAGACCCTGGAAAGTTAGTTAACATAGTGTGTCACCCCTACCTTGGTCTCCTAGGCCAAGTCATTACTTTGGCTAGGTGCCCAATCACAAGTCGTGTCACACCAGTTTAGTGATCTAGTATTTTAGCTTAGTGTAAAAGCTAAGTTATTGCATTTATTTCTACAGTGACGAGTTACTGGACATCAATAGCACTGTTATCGTAGCTTGTTTTGTTTAGCTTTGCTAGAGGCAAGTACTTTCTACGAACTTTACATATTGTCACATGAATGAACGGCAAACCCTACCATGTTACATGCTGATCCTTGGGGTAGCAAGTTAGAAACTCTACATGTTGTACTTCCAGTTACTACCATGCTTAGAACTGTCTTTATGTATCTCTCACATGATAGAATACGGGTTATGGGGAAACTGATGGTAGAGTACGTGATCATGACCCCCCTATAGTAGCGAGCTTGGTCGCATTTTATATGCATACCTTGCCGTAGGCTATTATCCCGTATTTCTGTACGGATGTACACCTATGCTTGTTGACTTGTACGTATGTATATTTAATTATGTGCCACAGCGCATTGTACATCTATTGACCGATCACGTGCCTGCTACAGTTTTAAATATTACATATACATCTGTCTCTATGATACGTGTATCCTTGCCATGATAGACTATGTGATGCCATGCTTTTCAGTTATTTCCTCTCAGGTTCATTTCCATGTTTCATATGCTAGTTTGCTAGATTTAGTACTTGCTCCCGTCCTGACAGGATAACGTTGTAGGTGTCCTTACTGAGGAGGAGTTACTCTGCGACACATATTATGGGATTACTGCCGAGGACCCGGCTCTGCTTTACGAGGATGTTCCTGCGGGGAACCTCGCCTAGATGTCCTTTGTTTACTTAGACTTTTGAGACATGTATTAGACTATATTATTTTGTAACTGGACATGTATCCAGTTTTACATTTCAGTTTACTTGTACTTGGACATCTTACTATATACGACGACTTTTGTGTTTAGAGCATTTATGATTCTTTTTCACTTATAGAACTGTTAGCACATTTAGTCTTATCCTGTTGTCTTTAGAACAGCTTACTACGTTTTATCTCAACGTAGGCTGGGCATGACTCGGCCTGGCCCAACAATTTGGGTAGCGGGTCGTGACATGTTTTTTTGGCGGCCCATGCAAGGTCCTGACTAAACTGTTTGGTTACATTATTGTACCAAGCATACCTGCAATTAGGAACTTAAGGTAATTAGACAACATTAGGAAAGACGCTTAGAACACCTAGAGGAATGCTAGGATTGTAACATAGGAAATGCATCACATGTTTGCTATTATAATTAGATTTTCTTGCCTATGATTGCTTACTTTAGACAAACCCTTATACGTCCTTGTTACCTTTATTTTAGATGGTGCTTACTCGTTCGTCCCAGCATTTTACCCCCGAGAATGGGGCCCTCCATGTCCAGTCAGCTGACCAGTTGACTGATACACCTCCACCTACCACATTCCCCCACTCCACAGATCCACAGACCCAGATACCGCCTTCCACATCCCAGTCCCAGCAGGACCCGATACTTCTACCACCCCCTATCACTATACCCACCCAGGCTTCCGTCACACTCGACGGGACCCAGCTGCTCACACTGATCCAGGGGTTCCTAACAACCCATCAGGAGCAGACTACCCTACTCTACCAGAGCCTAGAATTGGCCCGGAGCATTGAGGAGCGTCTTCTGTCTAGCAAGAGGCCGGCTTCTGTACACCATAAGGGACCGTCCAAGCGTCAGGCTTTCCAGCAGAGAGCACCGAGCCACCCCAGTAGACTTACCGTTCCCCTACATCACATCACCCGACCCAGCCAGTTAGAGCCCCGGGACCCCGACAGCAGCAGCAGAAAGGAGCTTTTTGTGTATACTGCAAGAGGCAAGGCCATGAATTCGTCGTTTGTAGGAAGAGGTTGGGTCAGTGTTTAGTTTGTGGATCTGCCATCCATCAGATTCGGGACTGCCCAGTAGCCAAGGGACCCCAGGGGAAGACTTATAGCCTAGTCCTTGAGCCAGAGCCGGAACAGGTTTCAGGAGGTTAGTTTTGACCGTAGTCTTAGTCATTTGTTGCATTGCTTGCTATGTTAGAATATTGTAGGGTCTTCAATCCTTGTGAATTTCGAGGACAAAATTTTTCAAGGAGGGAAGACTTGTAAGCCCCTGATTTTTCAAATTCATTTTAATTAGTGCAAATTAATTTTTAATGTCATTTATAGCCTTAAAATATTATTAGGATTTTTAGGAAATTTTCTAGAATTTTTAAATGATTTTTAGATGAGTTTTAAATACAAAAATATCATTTTACAAATATTAGAATTGTTTTAATATGGTTTTGTAATAAATGAATTTTTTATGCAAATTATTATTTGCATTTATAGCCCTTGGGGACCTATCTGTAATAACCTAAAAACCTAAGGACCTAAGTGCTAAACTACCTACCCACCCCCCGACGACTGCCCCGGCTGCCCCGACGACCGACCTACGCTGCCCCCGCCATTTCCGGCCAGCGCGACAGCCCCCGACCGCCTCGACCCCCTATTTAAACTCCCCCTCATCCCCCTGAACCAAACCCTAACCCTAAAACTCCCCCACAACCGACCACGACCCCCTTTCTTCCCCGACGAACACCTAAACCCTAGCTCTACTCCGGCGACCCCCGTTCGACCGCCACCGCTCGACGTCATCGACCACCAACACCATCAACGAGTTCGCCACGCCGAGCTAGGTCAATCGCCGCCCGAGCGCCACGACGCCGACGCCCCCAGCCGCCGTTCGCCCTCTCGAAACCCTTCCTCTCCGCCGGACACGTGGGTAACATTCCTTCCTCTGTGTCGTACGTGTCTCAAACTGAGACACGAGACTCGCCTAGACACGGGAGACTCAACTGTGGTGCTGGACACGTGTTAGCCGAGTCGTACGTGTCGTGCTGGGCACGGACACGTCGACTCTGTGTCAGATTTCGACTTCTCGTGTCCTGGACTGTATGGACACGAGACAAACTGTAAAATAGACTAACGGGTTGGGCTTTGTTTAACGGGTAAAAACCCATTTAATTCCTGACCTAAATAAATTTAACTAAAACCTAACCCTAACAGACTTAGCGGGCTGACCCACTGGCCAGCCCGAACAAATCAAACCCCCCCGCGCGCTTCTCTGGACAGGGTTCGAGCCCCCCTGTTTCAGTTCCTTTTTCTTTTTCTTTTTCTTTTTCTTTTCTTTTTCTTTTACTGTTTATATATATATATATATATATATATATATATATATATATATATATATATATATATATATATATATATATATATGTATATATTAGTATATATGTATATATATACTGTTTTAAACAGTATGTATGTATATATGTATATATTTTATGGTTAGTAAATTATATGTATATATGTTAGTATTTATATATATATATATATGTACACATATGTATATGTATATATATTTTCTTGTGTATGTATATATATTATTATATATATATATATACTTTATAAATTAAGTATTTTCTTGTGTATATATGTACTTTTGGCATAGGTATGTGAATATTCTTTTGTATAAATTTACCTTATTAAAATAATAATATTTATTTTGACTATTACCAACTTATATTTTTATTGTATTTAAATTACTGCAACCATTTGATGTCCAAGCCTAGCATGGGTATTTGGGCTCAAATGTGTTTTCACACATTCAAGACCTGTTCAAGTCATATTGGACTTGATTCATGGCCTTGGGTCCTGTATTTGAACTTTGGTTCAAATTATATACATGGACAAAATACGCAGATAATTAATCATTGTGTGCATTGCTGTTTTTGATTTTCTAAAAATACTTAAAGTATTGCTAAAATTATGGAAAAATAGTTTTTAGATACTTTGTTAAGTTGGCTAATTTAGTATAATTTTTGTAGTATTTAAATTACTGTTTTGCCACTAGTTTGGCATATGAAACCAAAACTCACTTTCTGTATACTTAGGAAAACTGATTTTTATAAAATATTTGTACTGGTTAATAAATTCCAGAAAAATTATAATTAATTTCTATGATTAACAAGGATCACTTTGATACTTTACTTTAAGAAAAACTAGACTTTTTATCTATCTCTAAAATTGTTAGAACACAATGGTCTTTTGAATTATTTATTGATTAATTACGACTTGTAGCTTTTTATGTTATTTACAGTTTTAGTCGTGTTGAACCCCATCCCTCACTAGTGTAAAGACCCTGGAAAGTTAGTTAACATAGTGTGTCACCCCTACCTTGGTCTCCTAGGCCAAGTCATTACTTTGGCTAGGTGCCCAATCACAAGTCGTGTCACACCAGTTTAGTGATCTAGTATTTTAGCTTAGTGTAAAAGCTAAGTTATTGCATTTATTTCTACAGTGACGAGTTACTGGACATCCATAGCACTGTTATCGTAGCTTGTTTTGTTTAGCTTTGCTAGAGGCAAGTACTTTCTACGAACTTTACATATTGTCACATGAATGAACGGCAAACCCCACCATGTTACATGCTGATCCTTGGGGTAGCAAGTTAGAAACTCTACATGTTGTACTTCCAGTTACTACCATGCTTAGAACTGTCTTTATGTATCTCTCACATGATAGAATACGGGTTATGGGGAAACTGATGGTAGAGTACGTGATCATGACCCCCCTATAGTAGCGAGCTTGGTCGCATTTTATATGCATACCTTGCCGTAGGCTATTATCCCGCATTTCTGTACGGATGTACACCTATGCTTGTTGACTTGTACGTATGTACATTTAATTATGTGCCCCAGCGCATTGTACATCTATTGACCGATCACGTGCCTGCTACAGTTTTAAACATTACATATACATCTGTCTCTATGACACGTGTATCCTTGCCATGATAGACTATGTGATGCCATGCTTTCCAGTTATTTCCTCTCAGGTTCATTTCCATGTTTCATATGCTAGTTTGCTAGATTTAGTACTTGCTCCCGTCCTGACAGGATAACGTTGTAGGTGTCCTTACTGAGGAGGAGTTACTCTGCGACACATATTATGGGATTACTGCCGAGGACCCGGCTCTGCTTTACGAGGATGTTCCTGCGGGGAACCTCGCCTAGATGTCCTTTGTTTACTTAGACTTTTGAGACATGTATTAGACTATATCATTTTGTAACTGGACATGTATCCAGTTTTACATTTCAGTTTACTTGTACTTGGACATCTTACTATATACGACGACTTTTGTGTTTGGAGCATTTATGATTCTTCTTCACTTATAGAACTGTTAGCACATTTAGTCTTATCATGTTGTCTTTAGAACAGCTTACTACGTTTTATCTCAACGTAGGCTGGGCATGACTCGGCCTGGCCCAACAAT